>PVJH01024784.1:0-31919 GCA_004026705.1 Nesogale talazaci | reverse complement strand
AGAAAGAAGCGGTCAAGTAGTAGGAAGCAGCAGTCAAAGGAGATACTGCACTGGACAAATTTCTACTCAAGACTTCTTGAACATGTTGAAGGGCCAGGATGTCCCTTTGAGGACTAAGATAAGCTTGACCCAAACCAGGCTATATTTCAATCCCCCAAGAGTATGTGAAAGTTGGACACTGAAGGCAGAAGATCAGAGGGTTGATGCATTTGCATTATGGTGTTGGGAAAGAATATGGACTACTGAAAGTGCCACAGGCGCCAGTCGAACAAACCAATCTATCGTGGAAGAAAGTCACGCCAGCATATTCTTTTTGAATGAGAATCGCAGGTCTTCATCTCCCATACTTCCAACATTTTATCTGAAGAGACCAGACCCTGGAAAAGGACATCATGCTTGGTAAAATAGAAGGTAAGCACAAAGGAGGAAGAGCCTCAGCAAGAGAGATGGGCGCAGTGGCTCCATCTGGTGAGATGGAGCAGGAACCATAATGGTGAGAAAGGTGCAGGAACAGCAGTATTTCATTCTGTAGGGTCAATACGAGTTAGAACCCACTAGATGGCATCTAACAAAATTCAGAAATTGATAAGAACATCAAAAAGTGACTACTGACACATCACTGAAAAATGTCATTCACAAGTCGTTTGCAAATCAGAGGAAAGTGAAAAAAGTGCAACTTCATGGAGCCCACGGCCTTCATTTGACAAGAAGCCTAAGTACACTATTTGTTCATTTAACGCATTTTTACTGAGTGCCTGCTGTAACTCCTCCATGCAGTTTCTGCTCAACTTACATCTCTCCATCAAGTGGAGTGCCCAGGGGTACGTCAATGCGTGGGGCTGCTAACAGAAACGTGAGAGGGTCAAGTGCACCTGAAAGCATCTCAGCAGTTGGGATATTACAACGAAATATACAAGGAACTGGAATTAATATGCCAAAAATTAGAAACACAAATATCTCAACTAAAAGAATTGGAGAAAAAAAATGAAGTCTCCAGTTGAAATACTGAAAGATTTCAAGGGAAAATATGAACAATTCAGTAAGAATCTAATGAAGAGAAAGAATCCATAGAGTCACTGTCAAAAATATTTATTGGACTATCAACCATCTCAAGTGTTATCAAAAACACATGATATAAAAGGAAGTCCAAACTATGCTGAGGGCATTAGCAAAATACAAGTTTCCAATAACTGAAATGCTTCAGAAATCTGGTAAAGCACTTATTGCCCTATGCCAAGTAATCTGGAAGATACTTGTCTAACTTACAAGAAAAAGGTCCATGAGTTAGCCCTATTTCAAAGAAAGGTTCCCCAACAGAATATGGAAATAATGGAACAATACCATTAATGTCACATGAAATTGAAATTTTGCTGAAGATATTGTATTTTTTTGGACCATAAAATGCACCTGAACATAAGACACACCTAGTTTTTAGAGCAGGAAAACAAGAACAAAAATCTGAACCCAATAGCACCAACATACTAAAATGTGCTGGGGTACTACACCTTTGGACCATAAGACACACCCTCATTTTCCCCTCTTTTTGGGGGATGGGGTAGAGTGCATCTTAGGTTCCGAAAATTATGGTAATTAGAAGTGATTGCAGCAAAACAGCAACAGAGAGTTGTCAGAAATTCCAGCTGGATTCAGAATATATTCCTGAGGCCCAAAGGACCTTAGCTGAAAGCAAAGAATAACAGAAAGATGTTTGCTTGTGTTTCAGAGACTATGCAAAAGCATTTGACCCTGTGGATCATAGCAAACTATGGCTAGTATTAAAAATATTTAGAATTTCAGAACATCTTATTGTGTTAACATGAAAACTGTGCATTGACCAAGAAGAAATAGAACAAGGGGCTACTTCAAGGGCATTTAGGGAATACTAAATTCAGGTGTGATATCTTCAAGGTTTTAATTTGGTTTTCATGGATTTGTCTTAATTTTCTATAGCTGCTACCAGAACTTAGCTATGAGCAACTGATGATCTGCTTTTATATGCTTAGGGTATTCATCTGCATTCCATTTAATTTTGGTTTTGGTTTGGCTGATGATTGCAGTCTTTGACCTTAGTTTAGTCTTTGACCCTGTCTCTTCCCACAAATATAGTCATTTTGATTCCTATGTATTCCATCTGGGAAGTACACATGTATAGTTGCTGTTTATGCTGCTTTTAAAAAAAAGTATCTGCAATACACAAGACATTGGTCTTGCAAAATTCTGTCAGTTGATCCCAAGTTTTATTTCTATCTCCAAGGCCCTATTTTTCAACGTCTGTTCCTTTCTCGTTTCCAACATTCACATTTCATTCACCAATAATTACCAGTTATTCTTGATCAATTTCTGTCAGAAGAGGCTGTTAGAATTCTTCAATTTCTTCAATACCAGCTTTTGTATTTGGTGCATAAATTGGAATACAATTGTATTAACTGAACTGCCTTATAGGTTTATTAATATTATCTTTTCAAAGAAAGTGTTTCACTTCATGATAGACCTTCCAGTGTTCTGTATAATTAATTACTTGATGTCATTTTTCTGGACTTCTTTTTCTAAGTAAATGATATGACTCAGAGGGACAATATCAGTACATTTTAGCTCAGTAATGCCAAGAATACTCATCCTTATGCATTCCATTTAATTTTGATGAATTCCAATTTTCCTCCACATATACTTTGTACATTCAGTTTGCTAATTATTAATGGATGTCTTTAGTTATTTATAGAAATTTGTCCACTTAATCTAGATCATCAAATTTGCTTTGCTGTTGTTGTTTTCGTCTTTGTCTATGATACTTAAAAAACATAATTTTATTGGGGGCTTGAACAACTCATCAAAATCCATCCATCCATCCATTGCGTCAAACACATTTGTACCTTTGTTGTCATCATCATTCTCAAAACATTTGCCTTCCACTTGAGTCCTTGGTATCAGCTCATTTTCCTCCTTCTTCCCCACTCCCCCATCTCTCATGAACCCTTGATAATTTACAAATTATTACTACTTTGTCATATCTTACACTATCTGACATCACCCTTTACACATTTTTCTGTTGTCTGTCCCCCAGGGAGCAGGTTATGTGCAAATCCTTGCAATCAGTTCCCCCTTTCTCTCCCACCCTCTCTCCACCCTCCCAGTATAGCCACTCTCAACACTGGTCCTGAAGGGATTATCTGTTCTGGATTCCCTGTGTTTCCAGTTCCTATCTGTACCAGTGCACATCCTATGGGCTAGCTGGATTGTAAGGTAGAGTTGGGATCGTGATAGTGGGGGTGGGGTGGGGGGAAGAAACATTCAAGAACTAGAAGAAAGTTGTATGTTTCATCATTTCTACACTGCATCTAAACTGGCTCATCTCCTCCCTGCAACCCTTCTAAAAGGGGATGTACAGTTGCCTAAAGATGGGCTTTGTGTCCTCAATCTGTACTCTCCCTCATTTATAATCATACAATTTTTAGTTAGTTTTTATTTTTTACTTCTTTGATGCCTGATCCCTGATCCCTTCAATACCTCATGATCACACAGGCTGGTGTGCATCTTCCATGTGGGCTTTGTTGTTTTTCAGCTAGATGGCTGCTTGTTTACCTTCAAACCTTTAAGATCTCCGATGCTATCTCTTTTGATAGCTGGACTCCATCAGCTTTCTTCACCACATTTGCTTATCCACCATTTTGTCTTCACCGATTGTGTCAGGAAAGTGAGCATCATGAAATGCCAGTTTAATAGGACTGTTCTTGCATTGAGGGAGTACTTGAGTTGAGGTCCAATGTCCATCAGCTACCTGAATACTAAACCTATAAATATATGCACATAGATCTATTTCCCCGTCATCATATATAAATATAACTACATATGTACATGGCTGTTTTTAGACCTCTATAAATGCCTTTTGCCTCCTACTTCTTTCCTCTATTTCCTTTTACTTTACTCTTGTTCCATGATCATGTTCAGCCTTCATTTGGGTTTCAATAATTCCTCTGGGTTACATTGTCCTTGCTTAAGCCCTATCAGACCTCCTACACCCTCCTTGTCACTGATTTTGGATCACTTGTTTCCTTGTCCCTAGGTTTTTTAACACCACTTTCTTTCCCCCACCCCCCCACTCCCATCTTCCCCACTCCCCTCCCCACTGACCTGGGAACCATTGGTCCAGTTGTTTTCTCTCCAGGTTGTTTATCCAGCCTATATTATCTGCCATATTTTTTGACCATAAGACACACTTTTTCCCCCAAAAAAGTGTGTGGGGGGGAATGAGGGTGCATCTTATGGCCCAAAGGTGTGGTACCCCAGAACATTTTAGTATACTGGTACTATTTGCTTCAAAATATGTCCCTGCTCTAAAAACTGGGCATGTCTTATGGTCAGGTGTGTCTTATGGTAGATAGGCCTGGAGAGATAATAATATGCACAAAAACAAGACAGCAAAACAAAGCAACAACAAAATGTCCATGACAAAAAAAGAAAAGTCTGTTAACAGTTAAAGGACTATTTGTTGGACTTTAGGAGTGTTTTCCCTTCGAGTTTGATGGGGTACCACACCATGTTCCCAAAGTCTATTTTTGGTACTCCCTCAAGACTTCTTTGCTCTGCTCCTCTTGCTGTTCTATTGCCTCCCCTTAGTGTTTTGCCTCGGTGTGTGTGGGAGTTAGATTGGGCGCAGTCCCACACAGTGTTTCCAGTGTTGTCCCCTGTAGGTTTATGGGTCAAGTGGGGCCGGCCATATAATCTTCTCTTTGGATTGGTTTCTCTGAGCAGGAATATCGTCCTCAGGGCTTGGTGGGCCAAGATGTGCTCCACTCTCTCTTCCTCCCCTTCAGTTGCTCCCAGGTGCTCTGATCAGACATGTCCCTCCCCCTGATCTGTAGCTTCAGTGCTGTCCACTGAAGTGAATTCTTCGGGGAGCGGGGGGGGGGGGGGGTTCTTGTCCACGTAGTTGGGATTGGGGCCAGGTGTATTGGTGAGTTGGTTAATTGTGTTCTTTAGCTTTCGTTTCTTTATTTGGTTTCTTTCCGATGACCTGTCTTTCTTTGAAAGTGGTGTATTGAAATCTTTTGCTGTTATTGCTGTATTGTCCATTTCTCTCTTCAACTTTGTAAGATGTATTAATGAATTTCAATTAGGTATGTATATACTTATCATAGTTATTTCTTCTTTAATCATTATGCAGTATTCTTTTTGCCTCAGATGATGTTTATTGCCTTAAGGTCTATTTTATCAGAGGTTAACATTGCCACCTCTTTTTTTTTTCCTGTCAACCACTACTTTGGTAAATTTTTCTCCATCCTTTGATTTTCAGTATATTTTTGTCTTTTCAGATAAGATGCTTCTTGTAGATAGCCTATTGAGGAATCTTGCTTTCTAATCAAGCCTACTGCTCTGTCGCGACGGGTGCGGTTAATCCATGGGCAATCATGTGCTGTCATTTTTCTGTTTTTGATTATTTTTTTTGGTGTGCTGCTTATTTTGTTCTTATATTTCTGTTCTAAGCATGATTTTCAGTCTGTTGATTTTTCAATACTGTTTTCTTTTATGTTGTTCTCAGATTTCTCTGCTGCTGCCTTTGATTCTCTCTCTCTCTCAGAGTTCCCTTTAGTGTTTTTTAAATGAGAGTCTTGTTTTTACAAATTTCTTTGACTTCTTCTTGTCCTGAAGTACCCTTATGTCTCCCTCATGCTTGAGAGATAATTTTGCTAGATATAAGATTTGGTTGGCTGCTTTTTCTTTCAAGGCTTTACATACGTCACCTCATTGCTTCTCGCTTGTGTGGATTTCTGTTGAGAATCCCACCTTATTCTTATTGGCTTCCTTTGTAGGTGATGGCTCTTTTTTCCTAGTTGCTCTCAGGATTTGCTCCTGGCCTTGGTATTCAACAATTTGACTATAAAATATTGTTATGTTTTAGGGTCTGTCCTGCTTGGAGTTCTCTCAACGTCTTGAATGCTTCTCTTCTCTTCTCATATAATGTTACTGAAGTTTTTTTCATTATTTGTCTTCTATGAACTTGTGTACTATTTTCTCTGTAGAGCCCTGCCCCTCCACCCATTCTAGAATCCCAGTGAAACATAGATTGTTTCTCTGGATATTGTCCCATTGTTCCATATAATGTTTAGGCTTTCTTTTTATTGTTGACTGTTTTTCTCAACAGTTGTAGTTGAGGAAACTGTCTTCAAGTGCAATAATTTGACTTCCCATTTCTTTCTTCAATTACTCTGCTCTTTTGCTGTGCTGCCTAATTCTGTTATTTTTCTATTTACCTTACTGAATTCTATTTGGTGTAGGGTTTCCAGTTTTCTGTTCTTGTCATGTCCTCTCTGGCATTTCCTTAATAATTGAAATTATCTGAACAACATCCTTCTAGACTATTATTCTAAATTCTATTTTTAAGAGTTCCAGGGCTTTTATAATTCTCAGAATACTGTTCTGGATCTGGGTGTTATTCTTTTGTTTATGCTTGTTTTTTTATTTGTGTATCTGTGTGTACTACAATTGACCATTGCTATTGTCACGTATTAGTGCAACTATCAGTGGTTCCCAGGTCATGTGGGAACAGTTCATTTTGAAAGGATCTGTGGATGACTGAGAACTTAACTTGCTAGGGCACTGAACACCCAGGGACTTTCTTGCTGACATTAAGGTATGGTCAGGGGCTTCCTTGTTAATTCAGTATTGGGGCCTTTCATTCTGGGTCTCAAGGATGGTTGGGGGTTAATTCAGGGGTATAAGCAGGGGTATAACTGGGACCTTTCATTCCAGGATACAAGTATGGGTGGGGGTTGCTTGCCAGGTCACTGGGAGCTCTTTTTCTGATTACTGAAGAAGGTTCATCTACCCTGTGGTAAATCGACTATCTTAGACCAGAAGATTGCATTTAAACTTCCAAAACAAAGATCTTGTCATACACATTTTTATATACATGATACATAATTTTTAAAAACTTATTTCATATGCTGTGTAAAAACTTATTGTGCCAACTTCAAAATCTACTTACTTATTATGGTTTGCTATGAACTTATCTTTGATATTTAATTTCTTATTAAAATCAAAATAACCCCCCTGCATTTCAGGTATTTATAAAATTAAAATTGTTTTAAAAATATCAAGTCATACTTACAAAACCATAAAACAGATGCATAAATGCATAAGAGAGCCAGATTTAATTTTATTCAACATATACTTGAAATTATTTTAAGTTGAGAGGGAATCAAATATTTGGGGCATAATTTGATCTGTCTTCTGACCATTAAAGTTTTGATGTGATGATGCTTTTTTGAAACATGCATTTGAGTTTTCATCTACATTCAAACTTTCTCTGGTAGCTCTAGTTCTTTGTACTTGCTTTTAGAAAATTTTTCCTCACAAATTTTTAATATTCAAAATCTGAAATTATCTCTGTTGTTGAAGAGTAGAGGCTATTCTTGTATAGTACAAGTAGCATCCATCCTATTTTTAGTATCAAAGGCTCCAAACCAACAAAACTGTAAGCACAGGTAGAGTCTAGAAAGAAAAGGTTAAAAAGAAATATACACAATTTTCTTCGCTTTTTTCTAGTAAATGTTGGTGAAATTTTTCAGATCCCACCTGCAGAAGTCATGAGTTAATAGCACCCTCTTAAGAGTGTGAGAACTAAGACTCCATACTGCCTTCACAGAAGAAGCTCAACTGGCATTCTTGATTACCACTCCCAAGAAAAACACTTAGCTTATACGAAATAGCTTTGTAACAATCCAAGCACAATTTATCTTAAAAAGAAAATCCACTCAACAGTATTTAGTATTTACTCAATATTTCTCTGCCTCACTGCACATCACTGGCCAACGTGAGACAAGATTGGAAGTGAGTCCCGGGAATCCCAGAGGATAAATTAATTACACTTTCTGTATAAATCCTTTTGGCAGAAAAAAGAGCTCTAAGTTCTGTTAACGTCTCTAATTTATAATAGCTTCTCTAGCTATAATGTTCGAATTAACAAGTGTGGTGAGAAATAATTGTACTATAGCACCTTGAACAGTGTTTTTGTTTTCCTTTTTCTTTATTTAACACTCTTTGGAACTCATTCAAAAGAGTTAATTCCCTATATTCTAAACAAATGGTCTATCTAACCACTTATTAAATAATTACTATAGTGATTGCTTTCTCAAATGGTTTTTAGAGATAGGATGGTGGCCAATGGATAAAAGTGGAAAACCTGAGTCTCAGCTCTGTCAGGGACTGTTTCTGACCAAAGCATGCACATGTGTAGAAAGAAAGGAAGGGACAATGTAGAAGGGAGGGACCGGGAAGTATGGAAATGGAAGGGAGACAGAAAGAAGACCAACTTTTCTAAATAGACATTCAAAAGCAGGCTAACATCACCTTAAACCATTTTGTGTAATAATACCAAGGGGTTATCTATGGTTTAAATTCTTTGAACATAATTAGGGAAGTGTACTATGGTTAAGTACTAATTAGCAGTTTCTCCTTGTTAGGTATTTAAGTAGTTTATAATTGCTAAGTTTAGATGTGATAATTTTATAATATTATACTTATTTAATTTTCTTATTTGGAGAAAACATCTTTTTTATGTCTGGCTTCTCCTAGGGCCGTGCTTGCCACACTATCTGTGGTTAAGTAGCCATTCCTTCTTTGTTGTAAATTGCAGTGCACTAAATATTGTAATTTCATAAAATATAATAAAAACCAAATTCTTGGGCTGAGCCCTGGTGGCGTAAGTGGTTGAGTGCAGGACTGCGGCCCGCGGACTTGGCAGTTCAAATCCAGTGGCAGCTCTCAGGAGCAGCACTGGGTGGCACCCACAACTACCAGAGGCAATGATGTCTCCCCCCAAAAAATATATACATATTAAAAATCAAATTCTTAATAAAATGAAAGGGGAGGTGTACATACAAAATCCAAGCCCTAATCTAAGTAAGCATAATATGCAGACTCACTGAAAAATATCCCTAGGTTTCTAGCAAATTCTTCAATTTTCCCATTGTAGATAACAATCTAGGGACCCAAACCATCAGAAGGACACCTTTGAGTAGCATAGTCTGGAGCTGCAGCTCCCAAACTGTGCGCCATGTTGAACAGTGGTGTCATAATGAACTCACTACACACATCAAGAGAGTTTGAAAGCAAAACAGCAATGTTCTACATCTGCTGGACATAGCACACCATTAACTCGAGACCCTTCTAATTTTTGGGGGGGGAGTAGTAAGCCCAGCCTTGCTCCTGGAGAGTTGCTGCTGGATTTGAATAACCAGCCCTGTGGGCCGCAGTCCCACACACAACCACTACACCACCAGGGCTCAGCCCTCAGT
This sequence comes from Nesogale talazaci, assembly GCA_004026705.1. NCBI lineage: Eukaryota > Metazoa > Chordata > Mammalia > Afrosoricida > Tenrecidae > Nesogale > Nesogale talazaci. The sequence goes on along the minus strand of PVJH01024784.1, from coordinate 22,626 downwards.
TTTCATTCTTAGGAATTTTTCTTGAAATGTTGCCATATATTAGCAAAGCTAGAATGTCATTAGTCACTATGATAAAAAGTAGGTTCTGTAGAATAATTCATGTTGAATAGGAAAGGAATATGACAGTGTCCAACCCATGTTTCGATAGGATGTTCAATAGATATGCTTACTCACTAGTAAATAAATGAAATAAAAATATGTCTCTGTCAATATCCTAAGTGCTTATTGTTATCACCTAGCTAATAAATTGGAGTTCTGATAGCATAAAGAACTCTGTTTTGGGCTCCTAGATTAATAAATAGTATATATATTTGGCTTAATCACTTTGAAAAGTATTATTGAGACTACTGATAATATAAAAGATTTGGATCACATGTTATTCATCTCTGTATCCTTAGGTTCTGGTATATATTGTGCATTCCATACAGTTTTGTTGAATAAATAAATACATTGCCTCCCCTTCAATCTTTTGAATTTGAAAATATTTAAATAAGTGTCACCTTGTCATAGGCTGAAAAATATGCTGAAATCATGAAGGCATTATAACTGGCTCTCAGGTAGCCCCCCCTCACTCCAGCCCCCATATGCTACTTAATGTTCCAAACTAGACATCATACACTCACACACACACACACACACACACACACACACGGTTTTAAAATGTCTGAGAGAATAAAGTAAAGGGACTAAAATGAAAAGAAAATGTGTTTTCTAAGAAATGTCCTTCTGTAAGAGAAAGTCTCATTTTCTGTGCCATGCAAACCATAGATGCAAGCCGACTAGAGACTCAGAGAAACACAGGCCACATTCCCTGTGTAGGATGCCAGTCATGCACAGTTCAAAACAGGGAATTAAAGTGGAAAATTTCAAATCTCTTTGGACTTCTTTCTTCTCTAAATCATTCATTACTCCTGTTTTTTTTAAAACTGGTGTTTTCCTCAGCTGACATTTGGACTAACTAGACTTTTAAAAAGTCACAAATTGTCTCTAATAACAGCGCAAATTATGTAGACTGTTGACTATAACAGCATTTTTTAGCACTTTATCTTCTGAATGTTACAGTGCAATCATTTTCATTAACCGTTCCTCATATCCAAACACCGTGGCAGTTTAGCATAATAATAAAGCAATTTCCAGTTCCGTAATGGTGGCATGGAAGCCCAAAGAAGTGACACTATGTCTAAGGTCACAGAGCAGGAAAATGCCAAGGTCATATAAAAACCCAAACCCAGAGAGTATCCCTAATTGCCATATGTACACACTACCTCTCCCAATTCAGTCTCCCACTACTTGGGGCCAGTGGGGGGGGGGGTGGCAGATTTACAGAAACTTTCTGAGCAAAAGATACCTTCCACCTTCTTATTTACTTATTCTGCATAAAGAAACACAGTTAGATAGAGGCAGGCACTTATATCTTTTCTACTATCAAAGCTCATTCCCAGTGTCCTTAACTGTAAAGATTATGAATTGTTTCCCTGGAAATAACCAGCGCAAAATCAATAAGTAAGAGAATTTTGTTCCTTCTTATAAACAAACAAACAAATAAATGAGAAAAGAACACATTGGCTGTAGTGATGATTCAAGAGGGAGGAAGAAGGACATTAAAAACTCAATAATTACAGCAATGTTTATTGAGTACTTACTTTAATAAGAATCTTCATGTGTAATTTTAGAGATTAATTTACATTTAGACTTTTAAATGATTTAATACTTATTATAATCATTATACAATTTCAGTTTGTTGGTTTTTTAAAACTGCGTGGGCTGCTCATTTAAAAATCTTGGGAATTACATGGTACTCTAGGGCCGGGACATTGTCACCATTATTAAAAACAAACCTGTCTGTCAGGTCCATTTTGACTCATGGCAAACCCATATGTGGCAGAATATAATTGCACTTCATAGGGTTTTCCAAGGTTGTAACCTTTCAGAAGCAGATCATCAGACCCATGCTTGGGCTTGAACTCCCAACCTTTAGGCTAATAGAACAGTTCTTAACTATTTGTGCCACCCAGGGACCAGACTATAGTAGAGAGTTAATGTTGATACAGTAGAGATGATCAAATGTGAAAGTATAAAGATAAGGCTGACTTAATGGGTTCATAGGACCAGATACTCCCATCTGTGCACACCTGTACTTAAAACAATGTGTATATCACTCTTTGGGAGAATGTGTGTATCTCTACATTTGTCTATCTATCTATCATCTATCTATATCTATCTATCTATTTATCTATCTATCTATCTATGGGCCCTGAACATATCTGTCTCTGTTCTCTTTCTACTTTAGATTCTAAACTCTTTGTAGATGATACATCATTTAATTCTCAAAGCATCCCATCAGGCGAATGCTACCATTACCCAAATGAAGAACACAAGAGATAAAGTACTTGGGTTTACAACATACTAGTGAGTAGCAGAGCCAGAATTGGAGGCCAGATCTATTTGGCCTCCTCATTCCTGTAGATGGAGGGAGCTCTGATAGCATAGTCATTCCCCACAGGGTTGCTATGTACAAGGTCAGTGGTGTGAAACCACCAACTGCTTCATGGGAGAAAGAGGGCACCTTCTACTCCAGTAAAGAGTTATAGTCTCAGAAATACAAAAGGTCATTCTACTCTGTCCTTTAGGATCACTATGGATCATTGACTTGATGGCAGTCAGGATACTCTCCTGAGAAGCACACACTTGTAACCAACCCCCGACTAGCCCCGAGAAAGTCATAGTGAATGTCAAGGTCATTCATCCTGTCATGAGTTCCATATTTAGTGCTAGCAAGACACTTATATGCAGACTGGCATTCATTGAACATATATCAAGTCCCTCTTCAGTGATAAGCACTTCGAGTCGAGGAATAGACAGATAAGGTTCTTCTGGGTTAGACTTGACAGTTGGGCAAGAGAGGACACACAACACAAAAATGCAATAAGATAAATGAGGAGCTATCAGGCCTGGCTGATAGATGGCGCAATAAAAAATGAGATACAGTGCTGTGATACTGAAATTCTTCTTGAACTGGGCAGCTATCCATATATTTGATGAAAAGGAAACAAAAACAACAATGACAAAAAACCAAATGCGCTGCCCTCAAGATGATTCCGACCCATGATGCCCCTATAGGAAGGGGAGGACAACCCTTCTGGGTTTATGAAAATAGCTCTTTATAGAAGTTGAAAGCCCCATCTTTCTGTCACAGAGAAGCTGGTGGTTTCCAACTCCTGACCTTGTGGTTAGCAGGTCAACACATAACCCAGTATGCCACAGAGAAAAGGAAAGGCCTACTCTTAAAATGCAAGTCAGGTGGATGGAGTGTTAGGAAGTGACAACATGACAAATTCTTATTCTGTCACTCAAGAAAATGAAACAAAGGCTGATAGAAGAGGAGATTGGCATCGACTAAACACTAGAGTCTTGAGGTTGGTGAAAGAAGGCTAACATTTCCCTTAAAACTTAAATAAAATAAGTCGGAAATAGTTAAGGGAAGAGTAGCTCAAAGAATCTGTATTTGTGGCCTGTCCTTGAGAAAGTGCTGCATGCCTTTAAATACAGAGTTCCATCATTAGTTCACACGTAACAGTCTTGCTTGCAAACTAAAAGGTTGGAAGGTTTGAATCCATGCAGCAGTGACTTGGAAGAATGGTCTGAAGAGAGACTTCTGAAACCTCAGTCAGTGAAAACAGAACCCTGTGAAACAAAGTTCAACCAGCGTTGATCCACATGGAGTTGTCATTAATCATCAATAACTTGAAACCAAGTGACAAGTGAGACCTTCAAAATATAACCGGTATATCTTTTTCTTCCATGTTTCCTCATCCCAAATACAGCACTTGGCATAGAGTATTCAGGAAACATTTCAGTGCATTCATTGTCTGCCTTCAGTAAGAATCCAGGAAGCAAATGATAGCAGAAAAAATAGTGGAGGGTGGGGTGGGTAAAGAGAAGAACAGTAGCTAGTTGAGACCCTGGGGTCCATCCCATTGGATTGGATATTGGAGAATCATTCAGACCAGAGGAGCTAGAGTGGCGCCAGAATTGTGCTCTGAGTTCATAAAGAACAGGTTCCCCCAGGGACTGGAAAACATGGTGTAATTTGCTCCACGGGAGTTGGCCCCTGAAATTTCTTGTGGACCTTCCATTTGCTCCCTGGGATGGTAGCTGCCCATGCCTTTCCTACGTCTTTCAAGACAACAGCCTCCTCTTTCCCTTCCCTAAACTTCAGTTCTTCAACTGCCAGGCCCTCTTCCTCAGCTCTTTTGTCAACCTGGGCAGCAGGAGACCCCCTGCTATCACTCAGAGCAGGGAAACCCACTGCCCCTTTGTGATCAAACCCGGCCAAGTTGTCATTTTGATCCACAAAGTTTGAGCCCAAGAGCCACCATTAGTATAAAAGCATATAAGCAATCAACAAAATCTAACCTATTTTAAATACTGAGAGACAAACAGAAGCTGTAGCGCTCAAGACCATGTGGGCAGGACACAAATCTCCAAAGAAGACTGCCGAGATAAGATCAGGATCCTATACAAGAGGCATTTGAGAAATTTGAGCTCTGGAGCCCTGAAGATAAGACTCAAAAACCAAAAGGAAAGCGTCTACTCCCTGCCTGTCTCTGCTTTCAGAAAACATGTCCTTCTGAGCCCCCTCCTCACCAAGCATGTCCCTGCATTTCACTCACACAAAGTTATCATTTCTTAGTTCAATTTGGCTGCTCTTCAAGGAACCTGGCTCTGCCACCAGAGCAGGACCAAATTGCCCAAGGCAGACGGGAAGGGAAGATTCCAGCTCACAGAGTTGACAATAACATTTCTAAATCCGCTGCAACCACCCAATTGCCAGCTCCAGAAGTCGGCAAACGCCTCAATCCTGTGTTGTTTTCTGTCTGATTTTTGTGTTTGACATTCTAGTTCTCAGCCTTCTTTCTGATGGAACCCTTTGCCAGCTAGTGAGCGAGTGAGTGAGTTTGTGGGGCGGGAAGGCACATTATCAGAGCTTAAATTGTGAGCACCTGCTTTGCAAAAGGCTGTGGATGACAATGGAAGCCCAACCTCCATTTGTTCTTGGAGGCAGCCCTTGGCGAATCCCCTCTGATCATGGTGGAGGCATGTCAACAGCCTTCTTCAAAAGTCAGAGAACATTGTGAAGTCCAGTGTGGCAGATGCAGTTAGCTTTAAATATCCTACCATTTGTTCTCCTGTTTGACCCATTTGGAAGTTATTTTCTTTGTTAAAAAAGTGAAGGGAAAATACATGTGGACTAAGCTTCTGATGCTTTCCCTCTGGCTAGAAGGAGGTGAACAAACTTGTTACATTGGAAAGTGGATTACTGAAGATGCACCTTGGCTAAAATTGAACGCCCTTTGTTCTAGTTTTAATTTTGTTCTAGTTTTTAATATTCTCTGCATTTTCTATGATAAAGTTTTTCTCTGTTTTACTTTGCTATTTGTTTTTAAACTACTTTTATGAATATGAAATCCAGGATAGGCAAATCGATAGAGACAGTAAGTGGATTAATGATTCCTTGGGGGTATGGTAGGGGAGTTTTGGGGGGGAATGAAGAGCTTGTAGGACAAGAACAAAGAACATGTTCTAAAATTGATTGTGGTGATGACTGCACATGTCTTCTTAATATGTTCAAACTATCGAATTGTATACTTCATGAGCTATATGCCAATAGAACAATTTTAAAAATATGTTTACTTATGTCTTATTTATTATCCAAAATCATTTGACTGTATGGATAATAACTGATTATGAAAAACATTTTGAAGAATGGGAACTCTAGAATGCTTAATTGTGCTCATTCATAACCTGTACATAGACCAAGTGGCAATCCTTGAGCAGAACAATGGGACACTATATGGTGTAAAATCTGGAAGGGTGCGCATCAGGGCTGTTTTCTTTCACAATGCTTACTCAATGTACATATTGAGCAAATAATACTAGAAGCTGGGCTAGTTGAAGACGAATTCAGCTTCACTATGAGAGAAAAGCGTGTTAACCACCTGCAATATGCAGATGATGCAACTTTGCTTGTTGAAAGCAAAGGCGACTGGACACACTTACTGAAGAAGATCCAACACTACGGCCGCCATGGCTGACACCTCAGCATGTAGAACAGAACAGTGCTCACGACTGGACATAAACCGCAGTAGACTAAGTGGGGGAAAGACTGACGCTATCGAGGATTACTTGGGTCCACAACCAATGCTCCTGGAAGCAGCAGGCTAGACATTAAACCATGAGGCAATCTGCTGCAAAAGACCACGCTACAGGCTTGGAAAGCAAAGCTGTCCCTATTGAGATTTATGTATGTCTTATCCAAGCCATAGTATTTTCCATCACAACACATGCATATGACAGCTGGAGAATGAGTGAGGAAGACCAAAAAAGAGTTGATGCCTTTGAACGATAGTGCTGGAAAGTCATAAAAAGTATGCCCCAGTCTTCCAGAAGAATGAGCAGATCTGCCCTAGAAGAAGTACAGCCAGCATCTTCAACGCACGAATGGCAGAGCTTCACTTTGTTCGCTTTGGATGTGCTGTAAGCAGGGACTGATCTCCAGAGAAGGATCTCATGCTTAGTAAAGTAGAGCGCCTGTGGGCTAAGATAGAAAGTCCTTGATGAGGAGACAAGGATAAGGCAGCCTCACACTCTGTTGCACATGGGTCACTATGGGGCAGGACCCACATGCCAGTGCTCAAACACTGCTACCACCACCACAAGTGCCAGGTGATAGGCTTCCGTAAAGATGACAGCTAAGTTAAACTCCATGAAGCAGTTCTACTCTCTAATGCGTGAGGTCTCTAGAGGTTGGAATTAACTCTGTGGCATGTCATCTCTCTCTCTCTCTCTCTCTCTCTCTCTCTCTCTCTCTCTCTCTCTCTCTCTGACACACACACATATTTTGCTGGGTTTATATGCTCATACCTGTGCTAACCAGGATGGCCTAGGGAACAAACTGTTCGGGACTGGTCATGTACCTCCTCCTCCATTTGGGCTGTTTCTTTCACAATGCTTACTCAAGGTACATATTGAGCAAATGATACTAGAAGGTGGACTAGCTGAAGACGAATTCAGCATCACTATGAGCATCTCTTGTGAATCTCACAGACTAGAGTATAGGATGTTGTTCCTCTCAGAACAAGAGAGTGGATGTTGAACAGGCAAACGAGCAGATGTCCACCACAGGTCACACACAGGCATATCAGGCCCTCTGGGAGAATCCCCTGAGAACCCGGGGTTCTCTTTAAAAACCTTGGAGAGATATTTATAAGGCATTAGAAAGACAAGCTATACTATTCTTTTCTACCCTCTTCAAGGATAATTACCCCATTTTTTTTTAATTACTTGGCTATAAATCTCCTCTCTAGAGAAAAAGACCCAAATGGGTTCCAGGGTTGTGATATCATCACAATAATAATTTTTTTTAGGATCTGTGTGATCAAAATAAACCAGACGCTGCAAGGTGAAATTACCACCCCTGGTCTCCGAGCCCCACACGTCATGGACCAGCTGGGAGTGGCTAACGTGTGGTCTTCGGGATGCTCTGGGCTGTTTCCCATCCCTGCTTCTGTCTTTCTCCAAACCTGGAGGTTGCCAATTTGATGTGGGGGGGAGGGGTGATAGTTTTCTTTTTGTTCTCCCTCCAAGTCGCGCCCCCCCCTTTTTTTTTTAGAAATGGAATTTTAAAACAGCCAGCAACTAAGGCAAACTCCCAGGATAACAGTCTTAACAATTTACATAATGTGAGGGTTGAAGTGGAGGACGTAAGGCAGTCCTTTTAAATTGTGTGACACAGTTTAAAATAGTGAACCTTGGCTGGCATTAAACCACAGTCCTCTAAAACACAATTATAAAGCACTTAAGATTGTTCAGCCAATCAGATTTCTTGATTGGCTGACTGTCCCTAACCCTATAATCTTTCATCCAGGGGGCCCTGCGCACACCGCAGTTAACGGCTTGCTGGACTGTTCCACTGGGTTGATTGTCAGGGGCAGCTACTGTTCATTTTAAGAAATATTACTTTTTGTTGCTTTGGTCCATGTTCCCAAAATGTCAATCCAGGATAATGGAGCCCTTTGTTCCTGCCTAATAACTCTGATTACTGCGGAGGCAGCTGGCGGAGAGGGACGCTGGTGGTCTGAACCCCAGGTCCCAGCCACCAGCGACTTCCAGACTAATTACAATTTTGCCGTGGACAGCTCTGTGGGCCCACATGTGAATCATACTTTGGCTCTGTCGGTTTCTTTATCTGCAAACGGGGACTGATGGCGGCACACATGCTACGCCCATCATGCTTAAAAACATAATGACTTAAATTTGGAAATCTGTGAACAAGGGGGATTCAAACTGAATAATCACCTATTTGTTCATTCTTTCAGTCAACTGATGTTTACTGAACACCTACTTAGTGACAGGTCTCTGTCAATCCCCTGAGTTCCATGTCTCAAAGCACCCACTGGCTCATGGGGGAGACATACCTGGGTACAGTACATGCATATATAAGGTACATTACACGACAGGGTGACCACTGCTATGGGAAGGATGTGGAGATGTTCTCAGTAACAGAAAAGGAGTCGCTTCAAGAGGAAAGGGTGAGAACGTATTGCCCAAGATGTTTATATGGAAGACAGGAGGTACAGACAAGGAAGGTCCTTCTAGAGGAGGGAATCAAGTAGGACAGTCAAAGAAGAAAAGCTGTATGGGAAAAGAAAGGGGAGTCAGGGCTGCTGTATGGCCAGGCTAGCTTGAGAATGTGGAAAAGGCAGTGAGGAAAAAAAGTGTCAGTCTCCCAGGGATAGTACAGCTCTAAAGCTTCCCAGCAGTTTGAGACATCACTGGCTCTGGGAGGTTGGGCACATCGTAAGGAAACCCCCCGTTTGGCCACCTCCTCACCCTGGTGGCAGAGTGGGATGGATGTTGGGCCACAAAGTGCAAACTCAGCAGTTCATGAACCATCAGCCCCTCTGAGGGAGAAAGGCATAGGGAGTTAGCAGTCTCAGAAACCCGCAGGGGGATTCTACCATCTCCTCTAGGGTCACGATGAGTTGCCATCCACAGGATGGCAATGAGTTTGGTTTGGGGTTGAACTTTGTGTAAGGGAGCCATGGTGGCTGGTGAACTGGACATTTGGCTGCCATCGGCAGTTAGAACTCCCCATTCCCACGAGTCTTCTGCTGCCCGAGTGAAGTTTTACAGCCCCGGGAGGAAGCCCATGAGTGTTGAAATCGACTGAATAGCAGTGAGCTTCCTCTTTGGTAAAGCATCCCTGGTGGCACAACGGGTTCAGGATTTGGGCTGCTAACCCAAAGAGCAGGCGTTTGAACCTGCCAGCCACTCTAAAGGGAAAGGATGAGGTTTCTGAAAAGATGGACAGTCCTAGAAACCATACGAAGACGTTCTACCCTGTCCAAAGGGTTCCTGCGTCAGCATGGAATCAAGGGCAGTGGGTTTGCTTTTGTATTTTGTTCTTCACCTTGGTAATGGTGAGCTGACGAGCTGCCCTGCTCACCACAAATTCAGCAGTTGGAAACCACCAGGGTCCCCATGGGGGAAAGATGAGGCTTTCTATTCCTCTTAAGAGGTCTAGTCTCAGAAACTCACAGCAGCAGTGCGGTCCTGTCCTATCGGGTCACTGTAAGTCGCCATCCACTAGATGGAGTGAGTTTGGTTTTGGTTTGATGTGACCCTGGTTTGGGGGGCCCTGCTGGCCCAATGAGTTAAGTGTTGGGCTGTCAACCTCAAGGTGTGTGGTTCCGTGTTATAGGTATAGAATAGTTCTCCGTGTGCTATCTCAGAGTATGTGCTCACTCACACACACACATTTATTCATTGATATGTATCTACTTAGATGAAGCTAGGCAGCTCTGGTGGGACAGTAGGTTAAGAGTTGAGCTATGAACTGCAAGGGAGTGAGTCTGAAACCAGTCATTCTGGGTGAAAAAAATGAAATTTTCTGCTCCCATGAAGATTTACAGCTTCAGAAACCCACAGGGACAGCTCTCCTCTGTGCTAGGGTGACAATGAGTCAGAATTGACCTGATGACGTTGAGTCTGGGTTTTTTTTGGTATATGAAGATATATTTAAAAACGACATTTCGTATGTCTGCAGAGAGACATATGAGATTGTCCAGGTTTCAACAGGAACACGGATCTCCTCTAAGTACTTATAAGCAGAGTGATTATAATATAAATGAAAGAAGAGAAAGAACACCACTACCCTCCCATCTCCTCTACCAATGCAGTGGTGAGGCAGTGAGAGCTCTCTCCTTTGTGCTTTGAGACAACTGTCAGAATGAGTTCATGGGATCACAGGTAAGAATTTCCCAGCGGAGCAACTCACTAGAGGAACAGAAACACCTGTGATACACAGCCTCTGCTATGAATGCTGCCCAAGACACAGAGAGTAGAAAAGAATTATGCTGGGCTACTGGCCCAGATCAGAGAAGAAATTAGGAAATTTCTAGAAGTCAACAAGAAAGAAAACATGATGTACCAAGACTCATGAGACACAGCAAAGGTAGTTGTCAAAGAAAGTTTCATAGCAATACACGTACACCTGAAAAAGGAAGGGCATCTCATGTTTGGTATGCTAGCACAAATTTTACAACAACTAGAGCAGAGGCAGCAGGACAATCCTACTAATAAAAGAAAAGAAATAATAAAAAGCAGGACTGCGTTTCAGAAGATGAAAAATAAGAAAACTATGGGAAAAATCTAATGCTGCTAAAAGTTGATTGCTTCAAAGAATAAACAGAATTGACAAAATGCTGGCAAATCGAACCAAAGAAAGGAGGGAACAAATTTCAATAGTAACAATGAGGGATGAAAGAGGGGACATTACAACAGACCCTAATGGACAAGTTCTTGGAAAAACAGTCCCTCCCTAGACTATCCCTGGCGTGTGTGAAGAATCAGAACAGACCTATAGCAATAGAAGAAATAGACAAGGTTATCAAGTGATTACCAACAAAAAAAGATCTCTTGGACCAGATGACTTCACAGGAGAATTCTTCTAAACATTCAGGAAAGAACTGACACCAAATCTACACAAATTCTTCCAAAACATAGAAAACTCCTGAACTCCTTCTATGAAGCTAATCTAACTCTGATACTGAAACCAGGCAAGATCCAACAAGAGTCAAGAACTACAGACCAATATATCTAATTAATACTGACGCAAAAATCCTTAACAAAATATTGGCCAATAAAATACAAAATTATATAAAAACAAATAATTCACCATGATCAAGTGGGATTCATACCAGGGATGATTCAACATAAGAAATACCATTAGTATCATTCACTGCATGACATGAAAAACTGTAAGAACCATGTGATAACATCAATAGATGTGGAAAAAGCATTCGATAACAACCAACACCAATTCCTGTTTAAGACACTCAAGAAGATAGGAATGGGAGGGAAATTCCTCAATATATTACAAGCTATATATGAAAAAAACCAACAGCCAGTGTGGTAATCAATAGAGAAAAGATGAACAGAATTCCAGTGAAAAAGGGGGCCAGACAAGGATGCTCCTTGTCCCCAATCTTATTTAACAGGACAAGACAAATAAAAGACATCAAAGGTATTCTCCTAGGGAAGGAAGAAGTGAAACTATTGCTATTTGCAGATGATATGACTTTACATATGTAAAATCCCAAAAGCTCCACAAGGGGAGCCCAGAAGAAGCAAGAAACAAACCATGGCCAGATATCTGTGCTCCAAGGTTCATTGTGGTACAGTTTACAATTCCAAGGAGTTGGAAACAACTCAAATTTCCATCAATTGACAAATCAATTAAAAAGCTGTGGTACCGACATACAAGGGAGTACTACACCACTAAAAAGCAGTGATGAACATATGAAACACATTGCCCCACGGGAAGAACTGGAGGGAATTAGGCTAAGCAAAGTAAGCCAAGCACAAAAAGACAAGTACAACACGAGTCTGCTGTGGTAAGCTTTAAAAAATTATAAAAGGGACTTAGGGAAAAAGCTACTGTATACAGAAATTCCTCGGGGGGGAGGCTCAGGTAGTATGGCAGAGTCCAGACCAAATCCAGGGCTACATATGGGGGCGGATGGCGATGTGTAGAGGGGGAATAGGGTACTAACCCACTCATGGGGAGCGTATTGTTTATATCTCCACAGGGAAAGAGGGACCAAACTTAAACCCCATGTTCCAGGATGTGAATGCAGCATGATGGCATGGAGTGGGGAGCCAATGGAGGGATCTGAGGACCCAACTCCAATTCCAATTCCATGGAGAGCCCCCTCTACCCCCAAGGGAGTTTGCTTTGGAGGACAGCACTAAAGCTGCAGCTAGGGGAGAGGGACGTGTCTGACCAGAACACACAAGAGCAAATGAAGGAGAAGGAAAAGAGAGTGGAAGGCATCCTGGCCCACCGCACCTTTAGGACAATATTCCCACTCAGAAAAGCCAATGCACAGATAGGGCCATAAGGCTGGTCCCACTATAACACATGGCATACCTCACTAGTCCAAGGCCCTACAGGGACAACAATGGAGAGGCAGGGTTGGGATTGTACCCTGTCTGATCCTGCCACACTGAGGCAAAACACTAAGGGTGTGCTGCAGAGCAACAGGGGGAGCAGAGCATGAAGTTCCTGAGATTGCCAAGGATATACTTTGGGGCCAGGGTGTGGTGTCCCATTGGACTACACTGTGGGACACTCCTGGAGGTCAACGAACAGATCTCGAACTATTTACAGGTTTCTATTTTATTATTATTTTTATCTTTTTTTATTTATTTACATATATGTTTTGGACATTGGGTTTTTTTGGTTGTTGTTGTCATCATTTTATTTTCTTTGATGGCTTCATCTTAGGATGCTTTGTTTTTTCTGTATATATTGCTATCTCTGCAGGTCTATCTAGATAAGATAGGCTGGATGAACAGTCTGGCAGAGAAGGCAGCAGGACTGATGTTTCCAGGGGGACATGGGAGATGGGGAGGTGGGGGAAAGGAGGTGGTGTTGACCAACCCAGCGATAAGGGAACAACAAGTGATTCAAAATCAGGGATAGAGTGAGTGTGAGAGGCCTGGTAGGGATTGATCAAGAGTAATGTAACAAATAGAAATTACTGAAATCCTAATGAAGGTTGAACATGATTGATAGTACGACAAGAGGAAAGTAAAAGGAAATAGAGGAAAGAACTGGGAGATAAAGGGCATTTATAGAGGTCTAAATACAGGCATGTACATAGGTAAATATATTTATATATGATAATGGGGAAGTAGATCTATGTGCATATACTTATAGGGTTGTATTAAGACAGCAGATGGGCATTGGACCTCCACTCAAGTACTTCCTCAATACAAGAGCAGTTTGTTCTATTATATTGGCATTCCATGATGCTCACCTTCCCAACATGACCACTGAAGACAAATGTGTGCATAAGCAAAAGTGGTGAAGAAAGCTGATGGTGCCTGGCTATCAAAAGATATAGCATCTGGGATCTTAAAGATTCGAAAGTAAGCAAGACCCATCTAATTCAGAAGTAACAAAGTCCACGTGGAAGAAGCGCACCAGTCTGTGTGATAACAAGGTGTCAAGGGGATCAGGTATCAGGAATCAAAGATCTAAAAATTATATCATTATGAGGGGGAGTACAGATTAGGGACCCAAAATCCATCAATAGGTGAAGCATCATTCCCTTACAGAAGGATCGCAGGGAGGAGACGAACCAGTCAAAGCATAGTGTGGCAACAACGAAATATGCAACTTTCCTCTAGTTCTTAAATGCTTCCTCCCCTCCACCATCATGATCCCAGTTTTGCCTTACAAATCCAGTTAGGCCCAGGGATGTACACTGGAGCCGAAAACATGGGGAACTCAGTACAGATGATTCCTCCAGGACCAGGGTGAGAGTGGTGATACTGGGAGGGTGGAGAGAAGGTGGAGTAGAAAGAGGGAACCAATTGCAGGGATCTACATATAACCTCCTCCCAGGGGTATGGACAACAGGGGAGTGGCTGAAGGGATACATCAGACAGTGGACAATATGAGAAAATAACGATAATTTGTAAATTATTAAGGGTTCATGAGGGACGGGGAGGGATGAGGGAGGGGAAATATGAGTAGCTGATACCAAGGGCCTTAGTAGAAGGAAGATGTTTGAAGAATGAAGATGGCACCCCATCACACTCAAACAGAGAACTCTCTTAAAGGCCAGCAAGCAGTCCTTGAACTATATACAGGCTTTTCTCTCTATTTTTGTCAGTGTTTTTTGTTGTTGTTGCTGTTGCTGTTTTGTTGCTTTGTTTTCCTATGTCTTGTTTTGTGCATTTTATTATTTCCACAGGTCTATCTAGATAAGATAGGCTGGATAAATAATCTGAAGGAGAAAAAAGGGGACTGCTGATTCTGACGGGACATGGAGAAGGACAGGTGGGGGAAAGAAAGTGGTGTTAACCAACCCAGGGACAAGGGAAGAAAAAGTGATCTAAAATTGGTGAGGAGGAGGATGTAAGAAGCTGGGTAGGGCTTGATCAAGGGCAATGTGACCGAGAGGAATTACTGAAAACCAAATGAAGGCTGAGCATGATAGTGGGACAAGAGGAAAGCAAAAGGAAATAGAGCAAAGAAATAGGAAGCAAAGGGCATTTATAGACATTTAAATAAAAGTGTGTACATATGTAAATATCTTTATATATGAGAACAGGAAAATAAGTCTATGTGCATATATTTATAGGTTTAGTATTAAGGTAGCAGATGGACACTGGGCCTCCACTGACATACTCCCTCAATGCAAGAATACTTTGCTCTATTAAACTAGCATTTCATGTTGCTCACCTGCCTGACATGATTGCTGAGTACAAAGCTGGTACATAAAAAAAATGTGGTGAAGAAAGCTGATGATGCCCAGCTGTCAAAAGATATAGCATCTGGGGTCTTAAAAGCTTAAAGAGAAATACAGGGTCGGTCATCTAGCTCAGAAGCAACAAAAGCCCATATGGAAGAAGCACACCAACCTGTGTGATCATGAGGTATCAAAGGGATCAGGTATCAGGCATCAAAAAACAAAAAATCAAATCATTGTGAATGAAAGGAAGTGTGGAGTTAGGACCCAAGACCTATCTGTAAGCAACTGGACATCCCCTTACTGTAGGGGAGGAGATGAAACAGTCAGGATGCAGTGTAGCAATGATGAAACATGCAACTTTCCTCTGTTCCTAAATGTTTCCTCCCCCCAACACCCCCACTATCATGAACCTAATCCTACCTTATAAATCCAGCTAGGCTAGGTGTTGTACACTGGTATAGAACTAGAAGCACAGGGAATTCAGAACAGATGATCCCTTCAGGATCAGTGATGAGAGTGGCCATAATAGGAGGGTGGGGTAGAAACCTATGAGAAGAACCTACATATAGTCTCCTCCTTGGGGGATGGACAGCAGAAAGTGGGTGTATGCCGTTATCAGACAGTGTAAGATATGACAAAATAACAATAATTTATAAATTATCAAGGGTTCATAAGGTGGGGGTGGTGGGGAAGGAGGGAAAAATGAGGAACTGATACCAAGGACTCAGGAAGAAAGCAAGTGTTTTGAGAATGATGAGGGCAACAAATATACAAATGTGCTTGACATAATGAATGGATGTATGGATTGTGATAAGAGTTGTACGAGTCCCCTCCCCCCAAAAGTAAGATGTAGATGTTGACACAAAGTATACATATACATATCTATGTATGTATGTATATATAATGATGCAGCTGTATGAGCCCCCAATAAAATGATGTTTTGAAAAATGAGTTCATAGTATTAAAAAAGGGGAGATTATACTAAGGGCTCAAGTAGAAAATGTTTTGGAAAAAAAGAAAAGAAAATGTTTTGGAAATGATGATGGCAACATATGTACAAATGTGCTTGACACAAATGATGTATGGACTATTATAATTGATGTAAAACCTCCAGTAAAATGATTTAAAAAAAGAATTATACTGGGATTCATTATTTTATTAACTTCCTTTTGCCCAAATCCAGTCAAAAACCAGAGGCAAGGGCTCTTGGGAAACACAGCCCACAGGTGAGTCAGAAAAGCCTGGAGAAGAGCAAGGAATGAGCCCCAAAGCAAAGAGCCTCTGGAAAGGCACAATACAAGTGATTTTCCAACGAGACATTTACCTGAAGATGGCCTATCTCAACCTCTGTATATTAGTCCCTCGGTGTTCTTAAACAATTTCCCCACAGTCACAAAGTGGTTAAAAATTCATACCCATGCACACAGGATGTGTCCAAACCCCCAAACACTGGATACTCTTAGCTGATGGGACACACAGGGGTGTTTGTTCTGATCCTTGGGGAGCCCGTGGAGTTAGCACCTGGGTCCAAATTAGCTATGCAGTCTTTAGTCAGCTTATAAAAGCCGAGCCATACCACATCCTAGAAACTTTGGGGCAAATGAACTTAAGTATTTGCCTGTCCCACTTTCCTCGTCTGAATGAAGAGGATAACGTTAGTGTCTGCTTTTATTGTATTTGTGTAAAATACTCAGCCAAGTGGCTGGCATATGGACAGCCACAGTTCAAATATGTTTTATCATTCCTTGTTCCTTCCCCAACCTCAGCCCTGGTCCTTCATAAATATCACCCACTGGCCACTGTGGTTCCGACATGGAGAGGCGGGAGCAACATGCGTGTTCACTTTGCCTTCCTTCTCACCCTGGCTTACTGCCCACCTTGCACCACTTAAAGGAGATTGAGATCTGAGGACAGCACACAATACAATTTCACTATGCCAAGCTGAGGGATTTGAGATGTCACCAATACACAGCTCTGCATGCAATACACACCCTAAGCACTGAAGGGAATTAAATGGACAGCCCAATTTTAAACATCTTAGCAATATATTAAGACCTGGGAAAGAGGTGTAAAATGATTTCTGTGAAGAAGTCTCAATGTTTAAAAATTATGCCAGAAGACACATTGGGCAATTTTGAACATGTATTGTCCAAGTGAAATAACTATCTTCCATAATCTCTTCCTTCTGGTCATGCATTAAAGACACTGTGCTACCACAATGGCTACTGACTTCAGAATGGCTTCAGAATCCGCCATTGTGTTCTCCTGGCACCTAGTATTCTAACTTCAATTCTAAGCACTAAAAGATGTGTTCCCTGACAGCTTCATAAATGGTAGCAGCAGCGGCACTGTACATCATAATGGAGGAGTATACTTACTACGCCCGATCCAAAGCATTTTTCTCCCCTATGCATTGACATATGATTTTAGGTGCCATGTTTCCGCATGCTAATGCCGAGATATTGCAACAACACAGTATAAACCCAAATTACATACCTCTGCACACAAAATCCCAGCAAGCACAGTTTTGTGTCAATGTCTAATAGGTACATAGCAAAAAAATTTCCAGGAAAGGTTGACATTCTTTGTGACTGCTCTGGAGACACTGCTATGATGTCAGAGAAAGGAGGAAGTAGTGTTACCTGGATCTGTGACATGACAAATATCGCAGGCCCTGGGAATTTAATATCCCAATATGATTTGCTGCATTTGAGTAAGCAACAGGCCAGAAAGGGAGGTGGGAAAAGAAGACTGGGAAATATGATCTTCCTTCTCTAGTGTACCAGGCTTTAGTCATTCAAGTCACTGTGTGCTTTCCTTTTTTGCAAAATAAAGCTGTGGAATGCATGAACTATTTTAAGCCACAGTCCGTATTTTGAACACCCATCAAGAGAGTCCTTGCTGTGTAGTGGGTTATGAGTGGGGCCCTTAACCACAAGATCATCAGTTCAAAGCCACCAGCTGCTCCAAGAAAGAAAGAGGAGGCTTTCTATTCTCATAGAGAGATGCAATCTTAGAAACCCACAGGGGCAGTCCCATCCTGTCTTATGGGATCGCTAGGAATCAGAACTGAATCCGTGGAGGTGAGTTTTTGGTTTTGTTTTTAGTTTGATACCGTGATAAAGAACTGAACTAGGAGTTAAAAATTCCAACCATTATGCTATATCTGATTTTTTTCTTTAACTCAAAACACAGCCTGGTCAAATTATTGACCATCCCTGAATTTCAATTCTCAAGGACAGAGCTGGAACAGATCAATGCTACACAGACTTGATATAGCAGCTTGCCATTATGTTGGTAAGTTATACCCAGAATCAAGAACAAAATAAAAATTTAATTTACTAGAAATGTTTTAGCAGAATTCATTAAAATATATTTGAAAACATGACTGTGTGCCGCATGTACAGTATTGATTTAGGACTAGTTCATGTGGATTGTGGATTCATGTGTATTTGTGTGTATTACTGGACTTTCCTTGAAAATATTTTTTCTTATTGTGTTGCAGTCAAAAAGTAATAAAAGCACTAGACAAAAAATTAAATGCCAGCTATGTCTTTGGCAGAAAACATCATTCGGAAGGTCATGATGTCCAAGTTGATTTATAATTCGATTCATCTCAGGACCTGACATGATAGCTTTGACAAAATTCATGGAATTCTAAATATCTGGGACCAACATCTCATCTAATTGGAACTTTTGCTAACAATGTTCCATAGGACTCACGAGCTTTTGCGTTTTGGATGTAAGTCTTTCCTCCTACCATGGGATAGTGAAGCTGCCTTGGAACTGACCTCTAGCAAAGCTAGGTGTGTTGCACAAAGAATGATTGTGACTGTACAATTGATATTATCATCATATAAGGAAGCCTTAACAGGGTCAAAAGAAGACTTAGAAGGATACTTTGGGTGACATCATCATTCCCAACAGTCAATATTATTTCAGGGGAATTGTTCATAGGTAAGTTTGTGTTGAAGCTTTAAAAAAATTAAAATAAGTCTACATGAACCCAGTTGACCTTGGATTTATCCAACTTGAATTTTGGAGGACATCTTTTTTTTTTTTTGGCATCACTGCCCTGGTGGGAGTGGGAAGCCCAGCCTTGCTCCTGGAGAGCTACTGCTGGATTTGAACTGCCAACCCTGTGGGCCGCAGTCCCACACTCAACAACTACGCCACCAGGACTCAGCTTGAGGACATCTTAAGAACCAATTTGACACATAGAATACTGATGACAGAAGAGCTGCTGAATTGTGGGAGGAAATCAAAAACATAGTTCTTGAAGAAAGGAAAGGTCATTAAAAAGATAAGAAAGAGAAGACCAAAATGTATGCCAGCAAAGACTCTGAAATTTGCTCTTACTAGTTAAGTAGCCAAGGCAAATGGAAGAAACGTGGGGTGAAAGAGCTGAAAAGTCTCAAAGGGCAGCTCAAAAAGAAAAAGCAAAATATTACAATGAAATGTGCAAAAATCAAGAGTTAGAAAGCCAAAAAGGAAGAATGCTCTCAGCATATCTTAAAATATAAGAACTCAAGGAAATAATTCAAGCTTTGAAGTGAAATATTATAAGATTCTGTAGGAAAATAATTCGTGGTGCAGGAAGCAGTGAAAGAAGATAGAAAGAAAATACAGCACCACTGTGGCAGCCATTAATCATGTCAATTTCAAGATTGGGAGTCTCCAGATTTTAACATTGGTAAAGCAGGACACCATTGACTGGGGGGTTGGGTGGGGTGGGTTAGAGGGGGTATATATTCCCTTCCCATTCTCCTGTCATTTCCTAGTTTGTTGTACATTCTTTCCAAAAATCAGGACTTTTAAAAAAGAACCCACAGGATGCAGGAAAAATTGTTTAAAATCGGGACTGTCCTGCCAAAATCAGGACGTCTGGTCACTTTAGGTAAGGGTGGAGTCTAATCTGGAGATAGCCAATGAGACCTCTATGTGGGCCTGATATCTTCCTAAGGATTCTGGGAAATATGGCCATAATTCCCCCTTGCAGTAGGAGGCTTAAGGCTCAGTCCTTTGAAGATGCTCTACTGACAAGTCACAGGTTGACTCTCCTGTGAGACATCCCAAAGGAAAAGCCACATGTGCTTACCCTGATGGAACCAGACCTCTGAAGCTGGAAAAGCCACATGGAGACTCCTGCCAGTGCTGAGATGCTTAAGAAGTCCCAAAGAGGCCCCTGTCAGCGCTTAGATGCTTCTACCACCACTGGATACACAAGTCTCTGCACCCACTGGTCTGTGATTGTCCTGACATCATTGCATGTTTCGTGAATCTGAAGCGGATTGATGGATTGTTATCAGACATATGGCCTAATATTGGACTTATGGACTTGGAATAGATTGGGTTGGGATGCTTTCTCAGTGTTCCTTTCTGCTTGTATATAAACCTCTCATTCATATATATATATATATATATGTATGTATATATATATGATTTTCTCTAGTCTACCCAAACTAACACAGCCACTATTCCAAAAGGAATGAGTTGCCATGCCACCATTTCAGAAGGTGGTATATGATCAAGAACCAGTGATGCCGAAGGAAGAAGTCCTAGCTGCACTGAAGATAAAAGCAAGGCTGCAGAAACCAATGGTACACCAACTGAAACATTTCAACAAGCTGATAAAGCACTAGAAGCACTCAAAATGTCAAGAAATTTGGAAGACAATTAGTTGGCCAACTGACAGGAAGAGAGCCATGTTTATATCCATTTCAAAGAAAGGTGACCCAATGAAATACAAATGTCACAGAACTGATGAAAGTAAAATTTTGCACAAGATGCAGTCGTATATTGACAGGAGATGCCAGAAATTCAGGGAGGATTAAGACGAGGGTATATTCCTTGGGTAAATCTGCTTCACAAGAGCTCTTTCAAATGTTGAAAAACAAGGATGTTACTTTAAGGACTAAGGTGTACCTGACCCACACTGTAGTATTTTCAATTGCCTCATATGCATGTGAAACTTTGAAGACCAATCCTCAAAAAGAATCAATGCATCAGAATTATGATGCTGACAAAGAATATTAAAAGTACCATGGAATGCCAAAAGAATAAACAAACCTGTCTTGGAGAAAGTATAGCCAGAGTGCTCCTTAGATGCAAAGATGGCAATAGTCTACATATTTTGTCCATATTTTCAGAAGAGACCAGACCTGGAGAAGGATATCATGCTTGGTAAAGTAGAGAGGAAGCAAAAAAGAAGGCCCTCAAGAAGATAGATGGACCCAGCGGCTGCAACAATGGGTTCAACCAGAAAAGCCTATGTGGAGATGGTGCAGGGCAGGCCGTGTTTCTTTCTGTTGTACATAGAGTCACTATGAGTTAGAAGTTATGTGAGGGGATCTGACAAAAGCAACATTTGGTTCCTCCCCTTGCACTTTGGAGGCATGTCACTTATCTTCCAGATTTGAAAGCTGTACAGATGCAATAGAGTTTCTCTCCAGGATAGAGTACACCAAAAACTGCACCTAGGTTTAGATGGTTTGGGAAACGGAAGTTTGAACTTGAAGTTTGCTTTAAGACTTTGGGGATAATATTATAGGGTGAATGCATTTTGTATGTACATGGATATGAATTTGGAAGGAATCAAAGTGAGGAATGCTATTGATTGAACTATGAGGGGGTAGCAAAAATGGAATTTTTTCAAAGGTATGTATTTCAAATAAAAAAAACTTATCATCTTCAAAATACTTCCCATTACACTTCATACATTTGTCAAATCTGGGATTCCATTCTTGTAAACATTTTTTCAAACTCATCTGTTTGGATGGCTGAGAGCACCTGACTCATTTTTTTCTTCACCTCTTCTGCATCGTCAAAAAGCTGTTCTCTCATGTCCCTTTTTATTGGAAGAAACAAAAAGAAGTTGCACGAAACAAATTCAGGTAAATAAGGTGTGTGAGGCAAGAGAGGCATTTGTGCTTCTGCCGAAAACTGGCGCACTAAGATGGCTGCATGAGCAGATGCATTGTCATGGTGGCAAAAACAGTCCTCTGTCAGCCCTTTGTTGTTGCACACTGGCACAGCAATGTTTGCAGAAGCTCTCAATAGAAAGCCTGATTGACAATATCCTGGTTCAACAATCTCCAAATGCATTGTCCCCCTCACATCAACGAAGCTTTTTTTCTATTTTGGGGTGTTACCCCACATGTCCCCACAAGACATGTGTTGGCAAATCCTACTGTGTGTGCTGATGGGTATAATCCCATTTGGAAACGGACCATCTTTATTATGTTAATGATGAGGGATTTGTTTAGGGTATGTTTGAGTTCATCTCTTTTTCTGATGAAAGGGTGATAGAAAAGTTTAAGATCAGAGATGGGAGACCATAGATGCCATGACACAGGGAGCGCTCCAAAGAAGCTAGAGGCAGAAACTACTCAGACAAGAGTGTTCCTCCAGAGTTGACAGAGAGAAAGCCTTCCCCATGATCCAGTACTCTTACTTTGGACTTCTAGTCTTCTAACAAGAAAATGAATTTCTGTTTGGGAAAGCCATCCACTTGTGATAGTTTTTTGATTGCAGCACTAGATAGTCAAGAAAAAGATGAAAAGTCCACGTGAGATGAATTGACACAGTGACTACAACAATGGGCTTAACTTTTGTTGTTTCTAGGTGCCCTCGAGTTCGTTCCAACCCATACTGACCTTCTGTGCCACAGAATGAAGCTGCCCGAACCAGCCCCATCCTCACCACTGTGCCTAAGCTTAAGTTTATTGCTGCACCAACTATAGCAATCCATCTCATGGATGACTTTCCTCTCTTTCACTGCCCTTCTACCAAGCATGAT
>PVJH01024783.1:0-32577 GCA_004026705.1 Nesogale talazaci | reverse complement strand
GCAAAAAGACTGGCACTGCTGTGCCTTCAAGAATGGGAACAGCTACGAGGAGGAAAAGCAAGGGAGGAGGGAGCTTCAGAGCCCGTCAAGTAGCTCCATCTGGGTGAAAATTCACAGCACAGAGGCAGAGGTCCATAGGGGCCACACAGGGCTTCCAGCGCCAGGCCAGGCGGCCATGGCAGAAGGCATGAGCCATGGGCTCCTTTGAGAATATCATCAGAGCAAAGGACCCTTCAGAAAAGCATACAAGAAAACACACACTTCATACACACAGTTTCTGCTTTACACTGCTCCCTCTGGGCAGCTATCACAAATTCTCTCGTAGCAGCTGGTTTTCTTGTGAAGTCTTTGAAGGAACCTCCTCAACAGAGGCTCAAACCAGCCACCATCAATCACACGCAGGGGGCTGCTGGCCATTCCTTACACTTCTACCACCGGCAGTGGAGCGTGGTTACTGAGGGTTTGGACACACACATTTATGAAATTACCCAAAAGCGTACCCAGGCTGAATGTGAAAAGGGGGAGTAGAAAATGGGAACAAGGGAACTGTTCCCAAGGGATGACGTGGGGCAGGTCAATACAAAAGCAGAGCGTGGGCAGGAACACTCAGGGAAGGCAACCTCGCAGGACCAGGCTGAGAGCAAGGGTCAGTGACCATTGGAGGTAGGGATTTTTGCCTTTGAGGTCTCTTGTTCCCTAATCTCCCTGTCCTACGTCATCTCCCCAGGTTTATTAGAACAGCCTGGGAATTGTGGAGGCAAGGCTGAAGAAAGAGGATGCCTCCTCTTTTTGCCCTTTGAGGGCTCAAAACTCAAACCAAACTCAGTGCCATCGAGTCGATTCTGACTTACAGGATAGGGGAGGGCCTCGCCCCTGTGGGTTTCTGAGACTATTAACTCTTTATCGGAGTAGAAAGCCTCACCTCTTTCCTGTGGAGTGACTGGTGGTTTTGAACGGCTCACCTTGTGGAGAGCAGCCCAAAGCGTAACTACTATGCCATCAAGGCTTTTTCTTTTTTTGAGGGTTCAGCGTCAACTAATAAAAACAAAAGCACTAATAGAGGTTGTAGAGGAAGTTAGACCTGAACTCAAATTCTGGCCTGGCGATAAAACCTTTAGCAAATTCCTTCTCTTAATCTCTGTTTTCTCATCGATAAAGTAAGGACACTGATCTCTAACATGCAGCGGGCCCAGCCCAGAACCTGGCATTGAGAAGATATTCAATAGACAGCAGTTTCTGCCTGCCACTGGCCCTCCACTCCTATCGCTTTGATCAAGCTGTGCCTAGTCTCAAGCTGGCAGTGGCAGGTTGGCCAATTACCCAGATACTAAGACAGGATCATACCGGATGACCTGGGTCATTAAGCCACACTGGCTCTGGGCATCCCTTTATTCACTTAGCCAAGAAACATGTGCCCACACCCACTCTGTGCCAGGCTCCAGGCTGGCTACCCAGAGGAGACAGGGAGGGAGGGCCTGAGCCAGGAAGGAATTTCTTTTGTGAGGAGGGATTCCTAGCAGAGAGAGACCCTCCAACCTTGCTCCCTTCTCAGTGGAGAGAACAGACTTTCTCCGAACAAGGCAGAGAGCCCAGAGAGCTTTTACGTCTAACACTCTGGAGAAGCTATGGTCATGCCAAACTTCCGCCTCTTCACAGCGTCCGTCCCTGGGGCTCCTAATCCCGCGCCAGCTTCACAGAGGTTTCCGGTGGGCGGCTACACTGAAGTATGAAGGAGAGGGCTCCGTGAGTGTCAGAGTTGTTCTTGGGAGCAAAAGCTTGCTGTTTTTCTGGGAGATTTCAGCACTGAATTTCTGCCGACCTTCCTGAGCGAACGTCGTTCTTCGCAGTCTCTCAGGTCTGAGGTATAATGAGAAAAGGCAACAAGCCTGGAGTTGCAAGGGCAGACTGCATTCGGATTTGGGCTCTATCCCTTGCTAGCTATGAAACCAGGATACTGATCTCCACTGAAAGGAGCTCTGGTGGGGCAGCACTTAAGCGCTTGGCTGCTCACCGAAAGATCAACAGTTGGAATCCCCAGCAATCAGCAGGTCCTCAGGATTTGACAGTCTGACCCAGGAGAGACTGCAGCCTTGGGAACCCCAGCACCACTGCTCAGTCGATTACAACATAGGGGGCGGGCTCCAACTGCCCTGTGGGTTTCTGAAACTGGAAGTCTTCGTGGGACGGCGAAGTCTCACCTTCATCCCCCAAAGCAGCTGCTTGTTTCGAAATGACTGACCTTGTTGTTAACTGGCCAATGCACAGTCCACTATGCCACCAGGGCTCTACCACAAACAAACAAACAAACAAACTCACTGCCGTCGAGTTGATGCCAATAGCAGGACAAGCGACCCGATAGCAGGCCAAGGTAGAACTGCCCCTGTGGGTTTCCCAGACGGGAGCGGTTCACTGGAGCAGAAAGCCTCATTTTTCTGGGGGCTGTGGCCCAGTGCATCGCAACGATGCCCCCAGGGCGGCCTGGGCTCCAGAGAGTTCTCTGGTGTCCTGCAGGGTCGCTGTGAGTGGGAGAAGACTCAATGGCAGTGTTGAGCTTTTTGGACAGCTCACGGTGTTAAGATGAAGAGACACCCCAGAGGAAGAAGTGAAAGGATCAGAAATAACTCAAACCCTTCTTAAACCCAGCCCTGAAGGGTTTTCCCTCTTTCAAATCTGGGGGGGGGGGGGAAGAGGGGAGAGAAGGGGGAGCCCTTCCCCCACTTTTTCTCAGCTTGCAGAGTAGTAGCCCAAGAAGTAAAGATTCTACAACCCGGTCTCTTCTCGGTTTCATTTTGTTGCTTTGCAAGTGAATGCCCAGCAGGCAGTGATTTCAAAGCCCTGGGCCAGCGGGGGGTGGCTGCCTGCTGAGAGTGGCTGAAAGGGCCTTTGAGGCCCAGAAAGCCACCCTTGCTCTCTCCTGTGATTTACACCAATGGACAAAATGCGGCGAGTGAATTAATCTCTTTTAAAAAGAGCAATGCTTGTGACAGAGCACGGTGTCTCGGAAAAGGTTAGGATTCCATCATCCCTGAGATGATGAGTGGAGTGCTTAATGTATGCTGCCACGCGGGGCAGAGGAGTCGGAGGCGTGGACTAGGAGTGGGGGTGGGCACGGCAGGCCTGGGCTTACTCCAGACTTTGTAGGGGGCCCTTCCCTAATGACCTGGGCGTCTGGCTTGGCAGGGCAGGGCAGTGGGGGGGTGATGCTCATTGGGGAGGGGCCCAAGGTGGGTGAAACAGAGCCGATTACACTGAAGTGCAGAGGTGCATCCCAGTTCTTGCATGACTCTCGGGTATGAGGCTGGGGTTGAAGCCAGGAAGACCGTGGTTCAAAGCCAGGCTCTGGCGCTTGCTAGATGCAGGGCCTGGGGTGAGTGAACCACTGGGCCTCTCTGAACCTCGGTGAGTTCCGTCCCACTCTCTGAGCCTGGATCCCTATCTGTTTAAAAACTGGGGAGGGATCTACTAACCATACGACGGAGGGAGCCGTGACAAGCCAATGAACCCAAAATAGGTGAAAATATTTGGCGCGCAATAAAGCACTGTGTACACAGAAGAACCTATGCGGTTGTAATTAATATTTTCTAATCTGTACATACCTGATTTTTAAAAAGTGGAGCAAAACAGGGTGCTCTATGACAGGTGTACACAGAACATGGAAGTCGAAGTGTTGATTAGCTAAATGATGAACTGGTTCAAATCTACGGGGGCAGAGCACGGGTTCCCTAGCCCCAGAGTTGGAGATGAGATGGAATAACAAATCAAGGGGGAAGACGGAGTTTACTCGTGTCCAGCGGGGATCCAGGATGTCCAGAAGGCTGCAGGCTTACAGTAGTGGCCACTCTGACTAAGGAAGGGACCTGAGGGAGTCACTTCACTTTTCACTGTGACTGCTTCTGGGTTGTTTGGAGTTTGATGTAAACACACAACACACACACACACACAATATCACATGTATCAATGATTATATAAACACAAAACCAAATTCACTGCCATCGAGTCCATTCTGACTCACTGACCCTACAGAAGGTTTCTGGGACTGTAAATAGACTGCTTAAGGCTTGGATGCTGTCACAGCACCGAGTGCTTACCTGTGGCATTACAGGAGACTGCTCAGCTGTCTGGGTCCCTCGTCTACCCTGTGCACGCCCCAGTCATCAGCATGCACTCTCCAGTCCAGAGATGCCTTCTCCAGTCCTGGGGCTGCCACACACGACAGCTCGGCAGCTAACGACTGCCACAGTGTCCATACGCCCCCTCGATACCAGTGCTGCTTGTACCGGAAGCTCACTGTTTCATAACATGCCTTTTTCAGAGATTGAAGGCCTGGGAACACGTAGGAATATGGGATGTGGCTGTAGTCACAGGCCTGAGGGCTGGAGGTCCTGGGGCCTAGGCACAGCTCTAGCAGCGAGTGGATGAGTCTCCTTTTCACTCTGAGTTTTACTTCTCTGAGCAGTAAAATAAGAAACTGAGCGAGTCTCTCAAGGCCCTGACAGTTCTAAAATCCTCCGATTTTAACTATGTGTCACATGTAAGTGCACTTTAAGAGGACTCCTAGCAAAAGAGTACTTAGCAAGACTTCCAAGGAAAAGGCACCTCCTTGGGCTTGCTGCTTGCAGGGAGGCAGGAGGTAAGCAGGGTGTGGGCGGCTGTTTTAAGTTGTGCTAGCTAACCAGCTCTCTAACTTGGGAGGGAGGGTCCACTTGAATTTTCCACCTCCTTTTAAATGTCCAATCAATACAAAGCGGCCACCGAACTTCAATCGTGTATTGTTCCAACTGCTTTCTGGGTCCTTCCTATGAACAGGCCCTCAGCTGCAGCTGGAGTTGGGGCGTGGGGGGTGGGGAGCTTAGGGTGAGGAGCCCTGTCCCACCTGCATCAGAGGCCTGGAAGCAGTGAGCCATGCAGACCCAATCACGATCACTATCTGGGGCCCTGGCCCTGTTTACAGTAATAGCAGCACCAGGCCAGGCTGGCTGAGCGGAGGAAAGACTGCCTGGGGCTAGAATCCACACACAGCTTCCATCTGCTCCTTATCTAACCAGACTGCCAGGGATGGCGGGTGGGGGGTGGGTGGGGTGGGTGGGGAGCGGGGCTGGGCCAGCTGGCTGCCGGTAGACTGGGTAGACGCATAGGTAGGATCCTAGTCCTCTGAACTCCACAGGGACACCAGCTCCTGTGGCATCGGTTGTATCTACTTGAACTGAGCAACCTCCTTCAAGGCCCATCTTGGGGCCCTTCCCTGGGGAAGTCCTCCGGGTGCCCTCACTCCTGGGGGTAACACCATGCCTAAGCAGTGAGGAGGAGTGGGGGGGCGGGGCTGGCATTTCTGCAGCACCTGCAACACCACCACTCGGGGTACATTGTGTAACGAGTCTGCAAGCTTCACAAGTGCGTGTTTCCTATCACACGAAGCTATCATCAGTTCAATCCTTCCTTTTAGACACCCAGCAGGACTTGGAAAACATCACTATTGAAAAGTGTCTGTCTGTATCTCTCTCAGTTACGGGAACCACTGAGAAAGAATCTGGGTCATCAGCCTGCTAGACAGACAGACTGACAGACGGACCTGACCTACCTATCAGGGATGCCACGGCCCCATGGCATGTAATATACGACAATGTTTGTGAAAACCCCTACACTTTCTAAACTGCGAATATTAAACTTACTCTCTTTGTTCAAGGGCACACAGCAGGGAGGCCCCATGAATATTTGCTGAGTGAAATGGCATAAAGTCCAAAGTTAGTGTCAATCACTCTCTGTCGCATCTCTCTTACAGTTTCTAGTCCAGAGGTTAACATACCTTAAGGTGTATTCATTCTTACTTTTTTTTTTTTTTTTTTGGGCATCACTGCTCTCCGGTGGTGGGAGTAGGAGGCCCAGCCCCACTGCTGGAATTGAACCTCCGTCCCAGTGGGCCGCAGTCCCGTGTACAACCACTACGCCACCGGGGCTCAGCCTCATTCTTACTTTTTTAAAAAAACTTTTTATTTGGAAATAATGTAACAGAGAAGTTACAAAAGGAGTATAAGCACTTTCACTCAACTTCTCTTCGCATTCCACCTCATCTGCTTTACTACTTTTCTCTTTAATTTTCCATGAACCTTTTGAGAGTTCACATCAAATATTGCTCTGCAGATGTTTCACGGTACAAGGATACGTTCTTTCAAGGCATTGAACATTGTAAGGGTATTTCTATTTAATATCCAGCTCATATTAAAATGTTTCCCATCATCCCAAGAACAGTGTTTACAGCCCTTCGCACCCTCTGCAATCCAGGCTACAAGCCAATGACTACGCTATGACCAGGCCCAGCACATCCTTTGGTTTCCTTTCATCTAGCTGGTTCCTCGACTTTTCCTTCATGTCCATGATGTTGGCACGTTGGAAGAGCAAAGCTGTTTGTTCGTAGACTAGCTTTTCCTCCTAGGATGCCACCCTTCCTTCCAGACTCCCCTGGCACAGAGTTGAGCAGAGAACCTGGGTGGGGGGGAGGGCTTTGTTGACATCTGAAGTACTTCCATCTCCAAAGTTCGTGCAACAGTTCCACACCTGGCAAAGTGGCTAAACTCCAAGGGAGGACCTTGGAGCTGGGGTCACGGGACTGTGGGTGAGAGCACCAGAACTGCGGGGCTGACTTTGTGGAGACAGAAGGACAGAAGCGCAGAACCCCTGCTGATCTGTCTACTGGGTCCTCTATGCCTTTTTTCTGCCAACGGTCATTTGAATATTTGTAACTTCATACACATAACATCTCTGTCTCCCCCGAGCACCGTGTGCTATATCTGGGACTAACTAAAACACATAAATCCACCAATATAAGACCAGCTGGACCACACCCCCCACCTGCCCCCAATCTGGGTACCTCTGCCCAGGTCATATGGGATGTCACAGAGTCCGAGTCAGCACGGGCCTTGGTGACTTGGTGATGAGGGAAGGCCTGTCCCAGCAGCTGAGGTGTGGGAAAGGGCTATGGGCGCCACCTGCTGGCACCAGAACAAGACTCTAGGTTGCTGCAGAGGGCAGCTGGGCAGCTGGCTTGTTGCCAAGAAGCAGTGAGCCCCAGAAGCGACCCAAATAGAGTCGACACTTGAGCCACCACTGCCAAGTTCCAAAGCGCAGGACAATTGAGTCCAGAACAGACTGTGCGAACCAACCACAATATCTGCTTCCAGAAGGGTGGCTGCAGAGGGTGGACCTTCCCGGGTTCCGATTCCCTCTCGCAACACTTGGGCCACATTCCGCACCAGGTTCTGTGCTGGAGACTGTGGGCTGAGATGAATCAGACCAGCTCAGAAGGCGCTCCCATCTGAACCGAAGGCGGCGAAATGGGGCAGGTCAGCAGATTTCAAATAAATTCCTTATGTCTCCCAGGTGCTGCGAGAGGTCTGTACAGTCGGAGTCCAAAAAACATTCGGCACACTTTGTTCTTTAGGTCTTGCAGAGTTCTTGAATGACAGGCTTCAAAGGAAGTCACCTCTCTTGAATAGTTTGCTATGTTTCAGGCCCTGCTAGCAAGTATTTATAACCTCCCACGGTCCCTCCTTGACCACACAACTACACGGAGTCTGTGACTAAAGAAAGCGCCTGAGGTGTACACAGGTAACTGCCAGTCGGTGGCCGGACTGGGAGTGAGGCCACACTGCCCTCCTGTTCATGCAACTCAGCTGCTTCTTCCCTCTGCCCTATATTTAGCATGGGGCCAGCACACCCTGTGCACCCGATGGACCCATTAGCTGACAGACAAGATAAAGAAAAACCGTTGGTGGAAACAAGGTTATCTGAAAGATGGAGAAACTCAGCCCAATTCTTTCTATCTAGACCCTTCTCCCTTGGAAAGAGACATTTCCCACTTAGTCTCAAGAAGGACTCAAACCATTTCATCTACTTCTTCATGGCCATCTCCATTCATCTCCATACCGTCACATATTCCCACGGCCATGCATTGTTTCAAAGTGTTCTTGCCTTTTAGTTAAAACAAGCCCCAAAGCCCAATACAAAAGCTCAGGAAGCCCTGGTCCTCAGGAGACCGGAATGACTATAAGCTTCCCAATCTAGGAATGGAATGCAGCTGCCGCGAAAGAAAAGTGAGGTCATGTCAAATTGTGCATAAACTCTCTGAACAGGGAAGAGAACGACCTGGCTCTGTCACACTAGAATTCGGAGGGGGCACCGAAGCCTGGTGACCATTTCTTAGAAAATGACTAGGATAGAGCAGAAGACTTGAAGCCACAGTTTAGGGCACCAAGGCTTGTTTCACTTGAGACTCTATTTCTAACCATTTAAAGGGCTGTAACAGAAAAGACGTGGGTTCTGTGTGGTCTTAGAGGGCAGAGCGGGGACTCAATGGGGTCAAGTGACAGAGGGGGCTAGCATGGAAGGACCAACATCCCATGACTTGTCACCGGGTTTCATTCAGGTCACTTCACAATTGATCGCAACATAAAGCACTGTTCTTGGCAACAAAAATACAAATGTGCTTGGCACAATGCATGTATGTATGTATGGTGTTAAGAGCTACTGTATGAGCCCCTAATAAAATGAATTAAACAAGCAATCACCTTTCTATGAATTTCCAACAAAGCACACACACCAAACCTGCAGCCTCTGAGCTGGTTTGGACGCCGAGTGGCCCTGACGGCCCTGTCGCGTTGCCAAGGCTGCACGCTGTACAGAAACAAACAGCAACATCTTTCTGCCACGGGCGGCCGGTGGCTCCAAACCACTGGTCTTCAGTTCGCTGGTGGGCATTTAACTGTTGCACAACCATCACGGGGCTCAAACTGTCCAGAGTTCTTTCTACAACGCTTTAATGCAGACACCATCCATCTCCAGGTCTCGTCTAAATGGTGCCTGTCTATGTCGAGACTATGCATGTGCACTAATTACAATTCTCTTACAAAACTGCAAGTGTCTTAAAAAGGCCAAGGTGATACATTTTTCTGCTTTCCCCCCAGTGCCTTAAGGGGTATATTGATCATAATGGGCCTTCAAAATGTACAAATGCCAAAGAAGATACACAGCTGGCCAATAAGCAAATGAAAAAATGCTCATCATTAGTTATTTGGGAAATGTAAATCAAAACCACAGCGAACCAGAAAATAACTAAACATGTATCTCTCAGGAACATAAATGCAAAAAATGTGAGAACTTCTCCGTAGTATTTCTGAAACTCTCCAGTAAGTCTACAATTTCATCAATTTTTTAAAACCACTTTATAACCTCTCGGATGGCTGTAATAAAAAGGCAGATAATAATGAGTATTGATCAGGAAGTGGAGTAACAGGAACGCCCATGCCCCGCTGATGGGCATGGAAATGGTGCCATCACTTTGAGACATAGCGTGGCAGTTCCTCAGAATATTACACAGCTATCCTATGACGCGGCAGTTGTACTCCTAAACACACACTCAAGGGAAATGAAAGCCTAAGTCCATGCAGAAACCTGAATGAAAATGTACAAAGCTTCATTCATATGTAGAAAAAAGTAGAAACCACTCAAATGTCTACCAAGTGATGAATGAGCAAATAAAATGTATACCTCTGTAAAGCAATATGATTCAGTCATAAAAAAAGGGATGGAGTACTGATACATTCTAAAATATTGCGACAAATGAAAGAACATTATCACAACAGTCCACAGTTGTATGAAATGTCCAAAATAGTAACGAGCCCTGGTGGCACCCGACTGCTAACCCAAAAGCCCAGAATTTAAACCCACCAGCTGCTTCTGCCCGGAAGCGGAGGCTGCCTTAACAACGCACTGCCTTGGAAGTCTCATGGGGTGGCTCCACCCCGGCCCACTGGGCTGCTCAGCTAGAGTCTGCCTGATGGCAATGATGTGATGCGGTTTCACTCGGAAGATGCAAATCCATAAAAAGAGAAAGCAGGGCAGTGATTATCAAAGTTGGAGAAAGGGGAATGGGCATGACTGATAATGGGTCCAAAGGTTTCTTTGTGGGATCATAAAATATTCTGGAATTCGGTAGTAGTAATAGTTGTACAACTTTATAAACAGAAGTAGCTCCCAACTGAAAATGTAATCAAGTTACAAACTATACTTACAACTGTCTTCTGTTTTTTTCATTTTGTCCTTAGCAGTACGCACTACATACCATGCTGTGGTGTCTAATTTGCCGATGCTGTCATTCTCATGGCAACCAACACAAATAAAGGTCAGGCTTATAGATACAGATAGTAAAGGGTAAAAACAGTAATAACTACTTTTTAAAAGGCATGTGACTTATGTCAGAACTAACTTACCACAAAATACCACTACCACTATTTTCCACAGAGTTCACCGAGGTAAATAAAATGCACACAAAGAAACAGATGAAAAAATGAAATTGTGTTAAAAAGTTCGAGCACTGTGCATGTTTCATGACATTTCTTGAAGAGAATTATGTTCTCATTCACCCTCACTCAATTACCTAAAAATCTTACTTTTATTCATATTTGTCTAATAAAAGCATAAACCATGGTTAGGAAATCATGGATCCTAAAGGGAAAAAGGTGGACGATTGGAGAACAATAATAGAAGTGGACATGTGAGGGTGCTTGACGAGTATGCTTATTTATATATTGTGAAAAACAATGTATGAGCCCCTAATAAAATGATTGGAAAAAAAAATCATGGATCAAGTCTTATAGCATTGCAATGCCTTAGATTGTGTTCTGTAGAGATGTAAAACCAGAAAAACTCCAAAAAGGGAGGTTTCAAAGGTTTATGGATAAATAAGATTGAATTCCCCCCCCCCCAAACTTCCGAAGCTCCTTAAATATACACAAAAAGAGATTTATCACAAGTAAATGGCTCATGTGGCTGCAGAAGCTGACCCAAGTCCATGGGTCAATGTTAAGGCTGGAGGTTTTTCCTGACCCACACAGCTGCAAGAGCTGATGAAGCCAAGCAGGATAGGTTCGATGCTGGGTTGCTGAGTCAAGTGTCAAGGCCCAAAAGTCAGATTATGAGATGAAGAGCAAACTTCTAGAACTTTGTCAGAATATCCAGGTATATTCTATGCAGGGCACCCTCAAGGAAACTTTCCTTCCCCTGACTGGCTGCTTATAGCGGATTGGACTCTTAAGTCAGTGGTTCTTCACTTTCCCAATGCCTCCACCCTTTCATACAGTTCCTCAGATGGTGGTGATCCCCAACCATCAAATGATTTTCTTTGCTTCTTCGTAACTGTAATTTTGTTACTGTTATGAATCAGATGACCCCTGTGAAAGGATCACCCAAAGGGGTTGCAACTCATAGGTTGAGAACTGCTCTCTAACCAATCTGAGCATGGATGATGAGGATGTCAGAACTGCCAAACCACTTAGAATCACGGCCCAGCCCCAAAGACAGAACCTTAGCCACCACACCAAGTCATAGGAAAATACACAACCAAGACTGTGTATGCTCTGAAGCATTTCACAGCCAGGTTTGGGGTGTGTGTGTGTGTGTGTGTGTGTGCTAACAATCCTGAGAGCCTATATGCCTGAAGGTATGTTGTTCCAGAAAGTGGGAAAGTGGGGCGAGGACCAGGTGAAGAGCTGGTCTCACAGCAGGCGGGGCTCTTGCCTGCCTGCATCCCCCGCTCTGAGATGCCAGCCCCAAGTCAAGTCAGACAGCAGCAGGACCGTGTGGGTGCAGGTACATACTGCCCTGCAGGCCCCCAGGGGACCAGTGAAATTCATTTTGTTCAAGCAAGGGATGCATGGCCCTCTGCACCCACAGCTGTCACATCCGTTCTGTGGTGTCTATGCGGCTGGGAGAGCCAAAGGGCCTGAGTGCAGCAGCCGGCCAGCTGGCGGGTAAGGTGGGATGTGCGTGGTTGCAGAGTGCCAGCTTTGCCCACCTGAGCAGCAATAACGCTTGAGATGCACAGAGCCGTACACGTCCCAGACTGGAGCTGGCTGCCCTGGTGAAAGCTGATTCTGGGACAGAAAAGGGAATCTCTTCTTGTACTGGAGAGCAAGTGGTCTACAGGGCAGGGAAGGAATCCTGCTGGGAGAGGAGCTGCTTCAGAAACTGGTGAGGGACTGCTGCTGGGAACCATGGTTCTGGGACAGCAGCACCAAGGCCACATTAACTCCAGGGGACAAAATAAAAACACCCAAACCCTGAAATCAGAGCCATTGTTATAGAAAAAATCCTGGGCATCATGCATTTTTGGAAGTAACATGGAGAGGATACACGGCATGCAAAGACATATGAGGGGTGCACTATTTGTATAAAATATGGTAGCTGTCATAACAGAACTCTGTTGCAAGGCAGGGACTATTTATATACTAAAACCCACTGAACTGCATTAACTTACAAGGGTAAATGTTATGGTATGTGAATTATAGCTTGAATGAATGCTTTTTCAAATAGGGTCTGCTTGTCCTCCGAGGAGTGGGGCCCCAGTTCCTGCCTGAAGGCAGATGCTGCCCAACAGAGAAGGGAAGGAGGGGACCCAAATCCTAAAGGGCAAAGGAGGTTACAGACTAAAGTGCCTTCAACGACAAATGTACAAATGTGGTTTGCATACAAATAGATGTATGTATTGATTGTGATGAGTTGTATGAGGCCCCCAATAAAATGGAAAAAATGCCTACGATGAGCTTTGGAGGCATCAGACGACCCTTTTACAGGGTTGCCTAATACCATTGGAAAACCCTTATTTCTCCTGGCAGGTCTGCCCACATGCGAGTGCCTGGCGTGAAGACTGTTACCCATGTCACACCGTATTTGAAGATAAAATTTCATGTATTTGTCAGAAATATCTCACAGTATGTAATGGCATATTGCTTTTGTGATGAATCACTATGCTTTAATTATGTTCAATTTGTAACAATGAAAATACATTTTGACTATCAGATATTTACATTAACAGTAGCAGTTATCAGTAAAACAGTAACAGTATCAGATATTTGTAACCGTAACAAAGTTACAGATATGAAGTAGCAATTAAATAATTTTATGGTTGGGGGTTACCACAACATAAGGGACGCAGGATTAGGAAGGCTGGGATCCACTGCCTTAGATCTTGTTTGACTGGGGCAGGAGCTGTGACTGGGCCCCACACCTGCCACCCTGGAAAGACTTTGAGCCCTTGGGGATTCCAGGGGCCTCCTCCAGTTGTTTGTGCTTTGTATCCAGTCTCTGTGGACCGTCCACCTGCAAAGGCTGATCACACACACACACACATACACACACACTGCCCAGGAGGCCTGGGTGCTATCCCCCAAACAAAAGGGCATTGAGATGGAAGCTTCAGCTCAGGCTCACAGAGATTCTTATGCAGCCTTCCTGGCCTCCCACCACAGGAATGAATGAATGGTTCTGAAGCTTAGCTGCTTCCCAGGGCTGGGTCCTCCTGCTGAGGAGCCCGAAGAGAATAAACAGGCTTTCACTGGACCCATCAATCAAGTGGCCGCCTTATCTGTACTGTGTGCCTTTTGGGTGCTTGGTCAGTCAGTGTTATGCGAAGGAGAGGCCAGAGGCGGCACCATAGACCTTACTTACTGGGGTGGGGTCGCAGCCCCCGGGGAGGAGACAGATACTTGAAGTGATTGAAAGAAAAGACCAGGGAGGGAATAACTAAACAGGGCGCCCAAGCGCGTATGGCTCTGATTTTAAGACCTGTGGGAACTCTGCTGAGATCAATGTGAGGCTGAACCAGCAGTCAATTGCACTAAGAAACGCATGCATCTGGATTAATGGAGAGCTTGGTTTAGATCGCTGGAGCTGCCTGAGCCGAGAGCTTTCTTAGCTGGACAATGGGCATAATACAACCTGTTCTAAGGTGGCAAGGGGGTACTATGTGGGCAAGACAAAAGTACTTTAAAAAATAAAATCGTAAAACCTTTATTGCAGAAAAATCTCAAAATGTGAAGCTAGTGCTTCTCAACACACGCTCCGCCTTGGTCAATACACGGCTGCAGGAGGTCCCTCCCTCGCTCGAACCCTTCCCGCGAGAATTCGCCACACTTTGATTTACACCCTGTCAAAATGGCAGTCTGGGCATTCTCCTCCCGAGACCCGCTGCTTTTGGGGAACAGAAAGAAGGCTGACCGTGTCAGATCAGGGTGGCCCAGCTTCCCGAACGACATTCTCCCAGGGCTGCCCTTGCTCCCCTCACAGAATGAGCAGGTGCCTGGCTGTGATGGAAGCAATTCCTCAGGCCAGCGTTCCTGACCTTTCCCTCAGCAGTGCAGCTTTCATTTTCCTTAAAACTTCTTTACAATAAGCCCTCACGCCGGCCCTGGGTCCTCTGAGAAAATCTCTCGGGATGACTGCCGTGGAATCCAAAACAGTCACCACCCCATCTGAGCTGACTTCTCTGGCCTCCGATTCACCTGGCCCCTGGACCTTTCCTTTGAAGGCCACAAACACGTGTGTTATGGAGAGAGCCTGCCCACAGCCGTTCACCGACGGCACGGAACTGGCTTGGGCACATGTGAACTAGAACCCGAGTTGCAGCAATTTGTCCATCGACCCTGGTCCCCCTAAAGCAGAGAGCATTCTGCTTCACACGGTGGGTACCTCACACCTGCAGCTCGGGTTGTTAGTCTGGGGGTGTGCACTGTGAGAGAGAGAGAGAGAGGGCTCGAGGGGCTGCTGAAGCATGACCACACGTGGGAGAGACAGCTGGACCGAGGTGGAAGCACCGTGAGAGCCCAGGAAAGAGTAAGGGGTGGGCTTTAAGTCTGAGCAGGACAGGATGCTCAAGGGAAAGAGGGCACAGCCCGCTGGGCTGAAGGCGTGGGGAAGGGGTGCTCAAGGAGGAGCAATGCTCAGGGAGGAGGCAGCTAAGAGGTCTGAGTTTGACAGCTTATCCTGAAAAGAGGTGGATTGAATGATTTCCCCTTTAGTTAACAAGGGTCCCCAGAGCACAGGAGATACTAAGAGAAAAACACGTTTGGGAAAACCTCTCGTTTCCAGCCTGACAGCCTCCCCATCTGTACACTGACATGCTGGGCCATCCCTCAAGCAGGCAAGTTTCATTAGATTACACGACTCTCCAAACTTCTGCTTCGTCATCTATGAAATGGGGATATAGTATTTGGCAGAAAAGCCGTGAAGAGGAGTTCCTGATTAAAGCCTCACACAAAGCTTGCCACACACAAAAAGACATTAATAAGCACCAGCTGTTACTAGTGAGATGAAAAATAAAGCGAGAAGCTACAAACAGAAAATCCTGAACATCTAGGTCAAAAAAAAATGAGTCAATGTGATAAAATTAAAACATAGTAGGCTATAATAATGACAAACAATGACCTCTATCTTTGGTAAAACACTTTCAACAATATCCTGTAAGCATTTGCTGAATATTTACATGAAATGTGACAAATAACTTAGCTGAGGTTTGCCACCTCCCAAACTCCCAGTATTTGGGGGCGGGGGCGGGGGGCAGAATTGGACAAGGGAGTGCTTTAACAGGGGAAGTGCAGAGTGCCCAGAGACAGGCAAGGGTTACAGAATGTTTCCTGGAAGGTGTGACATGGATGACACAAGATGAGTAATTTTCCAGACCAAGGCTCATCTGTCTAGAACTCTCACAAGGTTCTGAGAAGGTGGTCACACAGGTATTGGGGTTGCGCAGGTATCATCAAAGGTTATTTTATAACCCAGGCCACGGAGCGATTTCAGGGACAATTCCAAGGCCACACAGGTAACCAGTGGGGCCAAGAAAAGCTCAAAGACAGGACTGGGCTCCTATGCAGGCACAAGTCCCCCTCTCCCCTGTTCCCCAAACCAACCGTACTTTGGGAGGCCCTGTTCTCAGCTCGGGCTTGGAAGACTGCCTTCCTTTGCTAGGTTTCTGGTTGGCTGTTTCCACGACTCACTTACCCATGACGTTCAGGAAAAGCTGTCAACCCAACCTTCCCCAGCGGATAAGCAGATGTGTTTCATCACCAGGAACAAGCAAGCAGGGACGTGGCAGGTCACACACTTCAGAAAAGTGGCCAAGCCCCAGGCCACTCTGCAGAACTACTGAATGTTTGTGTGTGCTCAGGACCCTTCCAGAGGGACTTGGCTTTCTCTGCAGAGCGCTACCCCTGGGGATTGTATTTTAAAGTTTAAAAGACAAGCTCATTAGAAAG
This sequence comes from Nesogale talazaci, assembly GCA_004026705.1. NCBI lineage: Eukaryota > Metazoa > Chordata > Mammalia > Afrosoricida > Tenrecidae > Nesogale > Nesogale talazaci. Next base: position 16,498 of record PVJH01024783.1, on the reverse strand, counting down.
AGGGAGGCTCTTACATTAGACCCATTAAAGGTCACGTAGCCGGTAGGTAACTATTACCACGGGGTCACACCCAGGTTTTCTAATTCTAAAAACCCTGCACTGTTTCTGTAACTATGCTGCCTTCCAACATCCAAGCTGGCATCCACACACAAATCTCTGCTTTCAGACAGCTCTCCGACGATCGCCAAACTAAGGCCAAAGTCCGCTGAGGTCTTGCTCTGTGGTCGAGGCTAAAGCTGCTGTCCCGTCTGCTGCCCGCGGCAAACACATCTACCTATTTTCTGGTTAAGAGAGCTGGATGTTTTGGTTGTTCTGATGCCATCATTAATATCTTCCCATCCAGCCGAAATGATGCAGCAATCGATAAACAGCCTCTCGCAGGCCTCGAGACAGCCAAATGTATTTACCAGCCAGGGTTTTTGTTAATTAGATAAAAGCCTCGGATCGATGTGCAAGACATTTACCTATGCTGTAGCTAAACACATTCTGGACACCTCGATCCTGCCACCTGGACAGCACGTGCCTTAAGCACCAAGCCGGGGGCATCCAGGGGCAAGATCCACGCCAAAGCAGCAGCAAAGCTAGAATAATGTGTTTATCCCTGAACAAAAGCCAATCCTTCCTTCTTGCCTGAACCGTACGCCAAATCCTGGTGTTTCCAAAACCATCGAGAAAACCCAACTTACGCTGGGATTTGGTCCTTTATCTTTTAAAACTATCAAGCCAGGAATATCAAAACAGGACCTTACGAGAGTCTCTGAGATATTTTTTGATGGCAGCTGGGAAGAGGCAGAAAAAATTTTTGATGGCAGCTGCCCAGTTCTTAGCGGTCATCACCGCGTCAACACCCCACCAGCAGGCTCCAAACTGAACTTCATCCTTTCTCCCCCAGCCCAGTCCCCTTCCAGGATCCTCATCTGAAGTCAACGGCAAGTGCCATCTACAGAGCGAATCACGCCAGACACCTGCAATTCATTCTTAACACCTGTCCCCAAATCAACCACACCCAAGCCTACCCGCTTGGCATGCACTTACTTATCCCCTCTGTGGCAGGCTGGCACCAGACCAGACAGAGGGTCGTTCTGTCTGTTGTTCACAGGGTCACCGAGTCAAAACGGAACGTGAATGCACCTAACAGGGTCTCCGGGACTGTTCTAACCACCACAACCCTCGCGCGTACGTCCCTAGTCCACGTCACCAACTACCATCCTCCTCTACGGTCTGCAGTCCTAGTCCCTTCCCAGCCAGTCTCCCAGCATCCGTCCGTCACTGCGCTCCATCCTTTCTCCATTGAGAAACCGGTGATCCTTTTTCGAGATCTTGATCATGTCTAGCTCTTTGTCACACATACGCATCCCTCCTTAGTCCCCCCAGGGTCGCTAGAATGACATTTTTAAAAGGTTGACGAGGCTTTTGGACCCGACGTGGCATAGTCTCAGCTCAACTCTCCAACTTCCCTTCAAGCCACTCTCCCACTCTCCCCACTCCCCACTTCCCTTGACCCGAGGCCTTCCTCCTCTGCTTCCTTTAGCTAGAATTTTACCAAGCTCAGTTTGAACCCTTTAGTCAGAGGCTTTCTCTTATTGCTCTTTTCCAGCTCCCACCTTCCACCCCAGGTTCAGGCCTGGGTCCTCCAGGATCCTGTACTTCACTTTCTAAAAGCGGTTTGATTGAGATAGAATTCACATACACGAGTCACCCATTTGAAGTGTATGAGCCATTCATTTTTAGTGTCAAGTTGTATAACCACAATTAATTTTTTTTAACATTTTCTTCATTTTGGGGGGGCATCACTGCCCTCTGGTGATCGTGGGTGCTACCCAGTGCTGCTCCTGAGAGCCGCCGCTGGATTTGAACCGCCAAGCCCGCGGGCCGCAGTCCCGCACTCAACCACTTACGCCACCGGGGTTCAGCCCAACCACAATTAATTTTAGAACATTTTGTTACCCCTTGAACAAAGCCCACAGCAGCCCCTCCTTACTCACTCACCCTCCAGTCCTAAGCAAGCGCGAAGACGCGCTGGCTCCATCCATCTGCCTGTTCTATACATCTCACATACGTGGAATCCTGCTGGATCTTCTGGGCATGGTTCACCCATGCTTAACATGCAAGTATCAGACCTTCCTTTTTCCAGCCTAATAATATCCCATTGCATGAATATGCCATATTTACCCAGCCCTCGGTTGATGAGCACTGGGGTCTTCCCTAACGGGGATGGTCTGAGTATAACTACAATTATGTGCATTCATGTGCAAGTCTGGGGGAATCTGTTTTCAAGGCCTTGAGTGTCGAGAGAGAGACCTCCGTCTGCTTCGACTCGATGGCAGGGCGTTCCAATGGAGGGAAATTACTGAAGCATACGTAACTCGATGATGACCTTCCGAGGCACTCTCCAAACTGCTTTTGGGAGTGGATGCGCCATTTTACACTCCCACTAGCGGTGGAAGGAGGCCTGGTGTACTGCTGGGAAAATGTTAAGCGCTAATGTAAGGCCGGTGGTTCAAACCTACCAGCTGCTCTAAGGGTAAAAGATGAGGCTACCTGCTCCCATATAGATTTACGGGCTTACGATCCCTATATACGATTGCTGAGTTGGACTTGACCGACAGTGGGTTACTAGCAGTGTATGAGTTCTAACTTCTCTAACTTGCCATTAGGCCTTTTTGCTTCTGGCTGTTCTAATGGACAGAAGGGGTATTTCACTGTAGGTTTGAGTTACATTTTCCTGATGACTAATGATGCTGAACATCTTTTCACATGCGTATTGGTCCTTAGCTTATCTTTTTAGGGAAATATCTATTCCGAGTACTCACCTATTTCTTAATTGGGCTATTTATCTTTTTATTATTGAGTTATAAGAGATCTTTATTTAGTCTAGATATTAGTCCCTTACCAGATATGGGACCTGAAAACATTCTCCGCCTTTCTGTGGGTTGTCATTTTCAAAGTGCTAGTATTTGTAGTACACACATTTTTATCTTGAAGTCAGATGTATCTGTTCTCTTTTATTGCTCGTGCTTTTGGTGTCATATCCAAAAAGGCTTTGCCTAACAAGGTTCCAAAGGTCTACTCCTGTTTTAAGAGTTATAGGTTGACAATAGGGCAGTGAGTGAAGGCACACATTGGACAGTGTACGATATGACAAAATAATGATAATTTGTAAATTACTAAGGGTTTAAGGCAGAGGGGGAGTGGGGAGGGAGGGAAAATATGGGGAGCTAATTCTGGGGACCTAAGTAGAAGGAGGATGTTTCGAGAACAATGATGGCAGCAAATGTGGTCTGCATACAATTGATATATGTATTGATAGTGATGAGTTGTATGAGCCCCCAGTAAAATGATTGGAAAAAAAAAGTTTATAGGGTTAGCTCTTACATGTCGTCTACAGTCCATTTGAGTTCATTTCGGGGTAGGGTCCAAGGGCGGGGTGCAGTTCATTCTTTCGCACGGGCCGTTCCTATGTCCTGGCACCATTTGTTGACAAGGCACCTGGCCTTCACTTCTGAGGCACACACGGCGGCAATGGAGAGAGCCGGAACTCTAGAGGCTGCTGGGTTTTTCTGGGGTGCTGCAAATGTTCTGTTGTTGACAAGGTGCAATCTTACCATTTCTCGATCAGTGGAAAATACTTGTCGTTTTTCTAACAGATTTCTGCCTCACACAGGTTCTGGCTTTTGCAGGCCTTACCATAATTATAATTAACTCGTGATCTGGGCTCCCAGTCCCATTGCACGAACCTAGAGGGTCGGGGCTCTACCTATCTTGTCTAATTACTTAATCTACAGCATCTGGCACGTCTCCTAATAGCGCTCATAAATATTAGATGAATGCTTTCATAATTTTACAAACGTTATCTCTACATACCACTCTAGAAGCTATAGATACTATCGTCTTCCTCATCGTGCTGCCTCCCATCCTCCCCATAGCTAACTCAGGGACGGCACGAGGGTACAGGCTGGGCAGACAGGTGAAAAAGGGGCAGTCGATTAAGGTCCTCACCAACCAGACCCCCTACCTCCCTCTGGAACCTTTTGGTCTCAGGCTGTGATCTGTCAATTCCCAACAGCAAGGTGTACCACTCCTTCCTCCCCACCACACCCCGCAGGCCGTTCACTGCTGGCTGCCGCCACCCGTGCTGTCCCCCCCTTTGCCTGGGGTGTCTTCTGCATCTCCAGGTGATGGCCGTCTGGCGCGTGCAGACTCGGAGCAGGCGCCCTCACCCCCGGGAGGCTTGCCTTTCTCCAGGGCTCTCTGGGCTCCTGCAGGGGCTGCGCTCTGCTGCCTCACAACACGAAGAAGCACTCTATGCTGCACAGTCCATCTTGGACGACACCTTTGCTGAGGGCAAGAACTACGCGGGGACAGGAGTGCCCTGAGCCGTGGACAGGCCAGCTGATGCTGACGCAGAGCAACTCCACGTGCCCGGAGAATGCCACGGCCACGGTCTGTTCAGGCGGGATCGGAGCAGCTGCCGGGTTTGAACCACCAACTCTCCGGCTAGAAGCTTAAACCACTGGGTCTCAACATATGCTCAGCAAATGCTAGTAAAATGAACAATGACTCTTGAGAGAGAGAGAGAGAGAGAGAGAGAGAGAGAGAGAGAGAGAGAACATCAAGTTTCCTTCATGAGTGTGTTTGAGCTGAGGGACAAGCAGGTTAATCTCCCAGGAGGCCTGGCTCCCTGGTGGGAGACAGGAAATGGGGTGGGGTATTGTCTTTCACCCCAGTTCCTTCTGAAGGAAATGTGATCTTTAAGGGGACAACCTGAGTGCTCCGATCTGCGGAGCCAGCCCAGATGTGCCTGCAGTCTGCCCTGCGCCCTGCGTTTCGGATGAGCGGCTCCTGAGTTCAGGAGGCTGGCCCGGGGTTGGGCTGAGGGAAAGATCCAGGCCACCTGCTCAAACGCTGGCAAGTAGAGGAGAGACCCCAGAGAGTGCAGAGCCAGAGCGGAGTGTTTCTGTAAGTGCACGAGGTTTAAGTGCTTTTGCAAAAGATTACCGCATGGGAAGCGAGGAGGAGGAGGAGGAGGAGGAAGAGGAGGAGGAGGAGGGCGAGGAGGAAGAGGAGGAGGAGGAGGAGGGCAGGACAGAAAGAGAAAGGGCCCCATCATGACTCTGACAGAGCCCACTGGCAGATGGAAATCAGACTAAGGAACACTTGCTGCGGGTTTGTTGTCCCTACCGTCATGCCAAGAAACGTCTTAAAACACAGAACAAAACCCTGTCCTGTCCTGCCAGCCAGGCGGGACCAGCACACAGGGTTAGCCAGGAAGCAGGTCAACCGTGCCCAGAGCAGCTGGTTTGATCTTCTCCTAATCTGTCCCCGAGATGGTTAGCATCTAAAACCTGACTGTTTTCCTGTTGAACTGTCTTTGTGGTCGTGACACTGCGTTTCGCTTCTCACCGACCTTCAGCTTCTCTTCAGGAGTTCCTCTCCGGGTACAGCCTGGTCCTTCTGAGACGGCACTCAGACCCTCCCTGCTCAGGAGAAGACTGCATCCAGGTCTGCACACGCCAGATGGCTATAACCAAGGGATGCAGAAGACGTCCCAGACAGCATCCGACAGGGAGGAGTTAAAGGCGGGTTCCTTCGTGAGCTGTGTCTGAAAGGGTGGGGCTGCAAGGGAGCAGAGGGGGCTGAGAGGGTGGTCTGGTGGGGTGCCCGGACTGATCCAAGTAACCCAAGTAGCACTTGCTCCCTGAAGAGAAGGGCACAAGGTGCCACTCCTTCGCTGTAACACTCTCTCAAGGCAGTGAGGTGGGGATGTGTGTGGGGGGTTGTGGTGGTGGAGTCAGGACTGAGACATATAACGCAGGGGCTTAGCAAGAAAGGGTACAGGGAGAGAGAAGAGCATCAGGCAGTAGTATTCTCCAGGTCTGCTTTGTTCCGAATGCTGCCCATTCACCCAGATGCCAAGTTTACAAAAACTCCCTGAGAATGAATGGGGCTCTGACCTGTGACCAGCAGGTCTGCCGGGCAGTGCTGAGGGTCAGGGCACACCGAGGAAGAACTAATGAAGTGCGAGGAGCATGAGGCGACTGCCAGTTACGTAACTAGTGGAGAGAGAGGCTACTAAAACAGTCTCATCACAGCTCTGCCTTCTGTCCTTTTCCAGTCTGTCCATCCTTCACTCTTCTGAAACACTGCTTCGACAGTGTCACTTTCCTGTCCCCAAATCTCTCTCCTCTCCCCACTGTTTAGAAGACAGAAATGCAACCCCGCCCCCTGCTCTAGTCACAGTCACATGGTCCCCAGACCCAGTGGCTGGCCAGCATTTGGCACCTCCTGCTTGTTACTCCTTTTCTCTAAGGTGGGGGGGGGCGGGGGGGGGGTTGGAGAGGAGGAGTTGCCGTGCTAAAGGGCAGGATCTGCAGCTCACATCTGACTCCCTCAGCGGGGGTGAAGGGGAGTCTGAGGTCTGAGGCACCCTAGCCAGAGGAGACGGGACAAGACAAATAGCAGGTCTGAAAGGTCCCTACGAATGGGATCCACACGGACCAGGCAGAATGTTTGCTCAGGACAATTCTGTGCATCTGTCTCTCTCTCGGATGGAGTTCAATTGCTCTCTTTAGATGTGGGCAGACAGGCAACAGCTAGTTGAAAAGCAAATTTAAAACAGCGACAATGATTGTGCTTGGGGACTTAATGGGCAGCGTAAACAGCCTCCCCTGGGCAACAACAAGGGGGCTCAAGGCTGCCCCGGTGAAGGCAGCAGCAGGGCAGCCTCTGGCAGCTCCCAACAGAAGATCCCAGGCCCAGCCAGGACCCCCGGCACGGCCCAGCCCGTTCTGCTGCACTGCAGCCGAGCGAAGCCCAGCTCGTCTGTTTCTGGGGGAGTGAAGGCGCCACCCAGCCTGCTGTTATGGATGGCTCTTATAACGGCAAGCTGACATCTGTGCTTGGTTTCTAAGATGCATCATCGCATGTTTATTAAACTATTGCTCCATCATATTTATTTGGCTACGAAAGAACTCCCAGCTCATACTTTCAAAAGTGGTTTATTAAAAACTAGGCCTTGAACATTAATACTCAAAAGCACCCTTGAGAATCAATAATAATGCTGCAGATAAAATGAAAGGGAATCAAAGCAGTAAGTCTTGGAGGGGCTGTGGCGGCCTTTCACTGCCTTCTTGGATGTTGAGCAGGGAGGGGGGAGGAGCCCTGGCGCAGAGACCCACCCCAAACCCTGACCTGCCTCAAACATGGACATGTGGGGAGGGGAGGGGAATGCAAGGGGGGCCATTCCTTCCATCCAGAATAAAACCCTCTGTCCCTCACCACCAGCCCCACACACAGCCCTCTGGTGGCCCTGCTGAGCAGCCAGATGTGAACAGGTTGGGCCTGAGTTTTGGCCTTCCCCAGCCAAAGAATAAGCCTCCAATCCAACCTGTCAGAAGCCTGTGGGGAGACTGAAGAGTCTGTCCCCGGGCAGGGCATGAGCACATGCACCCCGGTCCTGTGGCAGGACTTTAGAGCCCCAAAGACTCTCTCACAGAAAGATCTCTGCCAGCTCTCTCCTACATCCCCATGCTGCTCCCTGGGAGGCCGCACTCTTGTTCAGGAAGCAACCAGTGGCACCCGGCTGATTCCACTCAGAGAGGAGGACCTATTGGACAATGCACAGAAGAACCCACGGGCCGTGAGGAGGGCATCAAGCCATGCCCTGTAAAGAAGGGAACGGCGGAAGGACAGAGGGGCATTTGGGGTCAGGAGAAAGGAGACACAGATACTGACCCCTCAGGGACCAAGAGGCCCAGTGCTGGGTGACGAGAAGTCACAGGGCACAGTCCCCAGGTCGGTTTGAGGGAGAATTTTGTCGAAGACGAAGCCATGGGCCGAGGAAGCGTCTCGCCCCTCCCCCTGGGTAGGGAGGATGGGAGGACGGGTTTTGACACTCACCTCCTGACTTCTTGGACGTTGTTGGTTCGGGCTGCTTCCACCAGGGCGGCATCTGGAGGGAGAGGGACACTGGTCAGCTCCCTAGCCACCACCTACCCCTCCAGATGGCTTGGCTGGCCCACAGCAGCAGAGGCACTTCCCCAGCATCGGCTCTAGCAAGGGACGCAATGCCGAGGTCCGTGAAGAGGAAGCTCGTCCCTCCCTCCTCCCCTGGTACCCACGGGTCCCAACTTGTCTGGCTGCACCTTCCCCCCCATGGAGCCCAAATGCCTCCCCACAGACAAGGGGATGGCGGGAAGAGAAACATCTGCCAAGTGTTCGATGGGGGGGATCATCTGCCCTTTTCACTGGCGCCCTGGGTAATGTGTTGGACGGCGATCTGCAAAGTTTGCTGTTGAAAACCGTAGCCACTTCCGGGGAGAGAGATGGGGCTTCCTACTCCTGTCAGCAGTTAAGTCTCTGAAACGCGGAGTCAATTCTAGCCTGTCCCACAGGGTCCCTGTGAGCCGGCATGGATGCTACGGCAGTTCTGTCAGGAGTGACAGGCGTCCAGGGGCACAGTGACTGCTCAAGTCCACAAGGCACTCTTCGGGAGCAAGAGACAACTGCCCGCTCCTGTTGAGACAGTCCTAGAAAACATGGACCGGTTCCAGTCTGCCCTATACCGTCTCCAAGACGGCACGGACTCGGTGGAGGGGGGTTTCTCCCTGCGTTAGAAAGCTCTGTGCAAGTATGATACACCTTACGTTATTGTCATCATTACTGCTAACTCTCCCTAGACATTGCCTCACTCCATCCCAATTCCCCATCTTGATTTCACAGGTCGCACACCTAGAGGAAGGCACAGGACGAGGCGCAGGCAGGGTGGGAGCCCCTCGGGGTGAAGCCCTCGACTGAAGTCAAGATGCCTGGCTCTCTCAGTCCTCTGCATGGGACTGCCACAGTCCCGGTCCCCTGGCCAGCCTCACTAGGCTGCCACAGAAAGGAAATGACAAGTGGAAAACAAATTTGCAAACTCCCTGATGCCAAGGCCCGGCGGGGAGCCCCAGAGCAGGGCTCACATGGGTAGGCCTGGCAGAGGGGCAGGGCCGAGCACGGGGCTGCTGACCGGAAGGTCAGTGGAGAAAGAGCAGGCAGCCGGCCGGCCTCCGGGGAGATGCACAGCCTTAGAATCCTCGGAGGCGCCCGCTGCTCCGAGTCAGAATCAAGCAGACATGGGCTTGCTTGGGTTTTTCAAGCTGGCCCCGCCTGGGCTGCCTACAGCCTGTTAGCACCACCTTGTGGCCACCTTGTGCCTGATGGGACAATAAAGGCACCAATTCAACAGCTGAGGCCCAATTTTTTCCAAAGAGCCCAGCCAAGTGCTCAAGGCGCCCCGGTGTCAAGCCTGGCCCTGAGGCACATGCTGGGCACCGAACAGACTCATCCCCAGTCCGGCCGCAGGGAGTCTGCCGGGGCAGTGCAGTGCCACCCAGTGTCACAAGAGGAGGCAGAGGCGCAGGATGGAGAGGCAGGCCAACTGGGCTCCAGGTCCAGCTCTGCTGCCTACCTCTCTGAACTGGCCCCAGAGTGCAGATGAGGAAACCGGCCCCGAGGGGAGGCGAGTCAGCCAGGTCGGTTCCATGATTCATTCACGGTGCCTCCAACCCACGTCCTGACCCAGACTCCAGAGCCTTTTCTGGTTGCCTTTCCCACTGGTCCAGGCCTGCCCCGCAGCCCCCAGTTGGAAGGGGAAGAGGCCTCTCCCAGCTCCCTGGGTCTGCTCCCTGCTCTCGGGGCATGGTCAGCCTGCGCGAGGAAGGAACTGAAAACCAGGGGTTCCGCTCCTACCCATGTACCATCTACTGCTCTGAGGGTCTCAGCTCACAACTCCAAGTCAGGAGACGGGGCGCCCCGGCCGGGGGGTCAGAAGGGGCTCGGGTCCCAGGGATGGAACTGGGGTTACTTTGGGCATATACTCATTTCCTTGCTGCGGTTCACATGACACTATCTCGGTGTCACAGAGTTTGGTCTGGAGTCCCCAGGAGCCTCTACAGAAAGATGGTAGCGTCCATGTTCTGTGGAAGTCCTGGCCCTGCCCTCTAGGCTGTAGTTCTCACCCTGACGCACAGGCGAATCACCGCCGGTGTTTGGAAAGCCGGACACAGATCGACTCCATCAGAAATGGGGTGGGGGTGTTTCAGGCCAAAGCATCAGTAATGCTTTATACGCTCTCCAAGTGATTCCAAACGAAGTTAAGAGCTCAAACCAAACAACAAGACGTGAAAGGCATCCTCTTGCACAGTGAAGGCTCTCAGGGCCATACCCAGTGCCACCTTCTATCTGGCATGGGAACAGTCTCTTCAGGTTCAACCTTCCTGGGACCTCTTAATTTGCCCTCATTCTAACGCTGGTCTCGGGACCTTGATTGGATCACAAACTTTCCATGCTCTCTACTGACTACGGGAGAAATTCCAAGCACTTCAACCACTCTGCCAGGCAGCCGGGCCCTACTCCATCTGCTCTCACCTTATTCCCAAGACCTCCTGACCACCAACCAGGCTAGCTATACCGTTAAGCCCCGCACACACCATGCTGGCCTGGGACTCTCCTTCTCGCAGGAAGGCTTTGCCTAAAACACAAGGCCAACCCAAGGCACATTTTCTGAGTACCTACTAAGCGCAGTGTACTATGGTGAACAATTTGTCGGTATTGGGAAGAGAGTGGTTCCGAGCTGAAAAGACAAATGATGCATTTTCTGCTCTCAGTTGCCCCCCCACTTTCATCTTTTCCTTTATTTTTCAGGACTAAAGTGAAAATTCCCTATCCCTCAGAGGTCTCTAATCTTCCAGGAAGGATTTCCTGGACCTGCTAGTTCTCTGAAGTCCCAATAACACATAAAACAATTCACCAGATCTCAAGTCCTAACTGCCTGCATTGACCCAATATGTCTTAAGTTAGAAGTTCCCACATTACCTTGCCCAAATTCAATCCCCGGAAGGTATCTCCTCCCCGCAGAGGCAGATCATAGAATCACAGTTTATCTAAGTTAGAACACTTGACAGTCTCTAGGTCACCGCCTCAACTGGGGACCAAAAAGGAGGAGTGAGAATCCGGTCACAATGGGAATTCAGAGGCAGAACCCAAACAAGACCCCAAGTGTCCTGGCTCCCAGGCCATTGCCCCTCCTTGACAGCTAGTCACCACCTGTGGAATAAACACATACAAGCCAAGCAGTCCCACCCAGCATTAATTTTTATGAATGCAAGGCCTCTGTCTTCCCCTGTAAGGTACGAGTGGCTCTCTGCCCACTCTCCTCCTCCTGTCCCGTGACGTGGCTGGGACACCAATTTGGTTCAGCCAGTCCGCGTGGGAGCCTCGGGTCTCGACAGACTCTCCCACCATGGCTAGATACAGAGACTTGGCACAGCAAAACCTTGGAGAGAGCTGAGCAGCGCACCCTTTCCCATGAAGCATACTGGGGGTGAAACTTCTCTGTGTGGACACAGAGGCCATAATGGCAGAGGGGGGGGGGGGTTTGAGGGCGTCCTCCTGAAGTGAGCAGAGGCAAGGCTGGCACTAAAAACAAGTCTTCCTTTTTGAGGCCACAGCCCTTTTAACCGCATCTCCGAACCGGCTGGTGTGAATGCCCTTCAGGCATCCTGCAGTTTCCCGGGCACTCTTAAAACAGGAATTGGATCAGAAGGACTGTGAGCCCACAAAGAGGTCTGACTCGAACATTAGATGCTTCAGTTCAGTGCCTCGCTGTAGCTGTGCGCAAAATCATGCCCAAAGAGGAGGAGCGGATCCCCGGGAGCCGATGCAGAGGCTCCACTGCACCGGCCTTACCCCTGGCATCAGACGCTCTCTGAGCCTCTCCCGGGACTGAGGCTTTCTGGGTCTAAGAGTCTGTGAGCATCTCCCATCCTCCAAAGGTGCGGGGGTCAGGGCACTCCTCCCGCCTCCACCTTTCTCCAGCCCAGGCAGTTCCCATAATCACCATTGTTGGATGGGTTCTTGCTGTAGCAATGAACCACCAGCGCCGTGGCCAGGGCCCACACGCCCAGTCCAGCTCGGTTGGGGACCCCGCTCCAGCCGTCTTGTCCAGGGAGTGTTTCTTCAGGGTTGGGAAGGCGTCCCCACGCGGTGGCCGCAAAGTACTGGGGAGCCACACGCCCTTCCCGGCGCCCCCCAGCGGCTGCCCCTCGTCCCGCGAGCGAGGCCGGCGCTGTCCCGGGGCGCCCCCCGGCGGCTGCCCTCAGCCATTGCAGCTCCCCGCGGCCCCCGGTAGTTACGCTCCGGCCGGAGGCGCCTCCCTGGCTCCGGAACGATGGCGACCGAAATAGTCGGATGGAGAGCTGCGGCGCCAGCGCTGTTCTCCTCAATGCCAGGGACCCCAGCATCGTGACAGCCGCTGCTTCTACAACCCCCTGGTGCCGGCCCCTGTGCTGGCCACGTCCAACATGGCTGCCGCAGCGCGTTCGAAGACGCCGCGGACGAGGTGAGTCGCGCACTACCTCACGGGACTGGTAGTCCGGGACCTTAGAACTCTCCGTAGCTACAGAACAAAGAAACGACATTTCCCAGAAGACTGTGAAACCGATGTCACAATGACTGCCGACTTGTGGGGTCCCGGGGCATGGTGGGAAGTGAAGTTCTGGTTGGAGCATGTGGGCGGGGCAGGAAGGGCACTACCTCGGAGGGGCGTGGCTAGTGGTGACTATTCGGCCAGGGGCGCCTCCTTGCGTTCAAATATTAGAACCACAGAGCGACTTTTGGTTAGAATACGCGTGATGCAGTGTCTGGCTGAAGCTGTCACACTTAGTAGGGACCTGCTGTGAAGCATAGACTCTTTTTTAGTAAACTATTTCTCCTTTCTGCTTGATACAGGTCTTCAGAAAGGGAAACCGACGCTTTTGAAGTAGGAATTCCTTCCCCCCCCCCCCCACCCCAGACCTCCACTTGCAGGTGTGGTTCAAGAAAGTGTCTGATCACAGCAACTTTATTAGAAACAACCCGAATGTCTAAGAATGAATAAGCGAATAAACAAATGTGGTAGGTCCTCACTTGAAAAACAAATGTCGTTGTCAAGTTGATTGCAACGCTGGGCAACCTGTGTGAGGGAAGGGTCTCCTTGGTTATCATCTTTACGCAATCAGATCTCACAGTCAATTCTGATTCATAGCAGCCATATAGGCCTGGGTAGAACCTACCCGGGTACAAAACCTCACCTTTCTCTGAGGAAGGCTGGTGATCTTGAACGGCTCACCTTGTGGTTATGCCCTGGAGGGCTCCTGGAGTCAGATCACCAACCCGTACTCCCTCGGTGCTGCTGGGAGAGTTCAAATGGCCAACCTGGAGGTTCACAGTCAGGAACCAGCTGAACTTCCCTGAAAGACACCCGTACTAACCAAACTCAACCCCATCACTGTGGATGGGGTTTCACAGGTGAAATTATTAACTGTGTTAGTCCAGGTGGACCAGAGGAACAAATTTATAGACACGCATGTGGATATAAGGAATGGTTTATATACAAAAGGAATGGAACACTGAGAAAGCATCCCAACCCAGTCCAGTTCAAAGTCATAAGTCCGATATTAGCCCATATGCCTGATACCAGTCTATAATGTCTCCTTTCGACTCATGAAGTCACAGGTCAGTGGGTGCAGAGTCCCAGCGCTGGCAGGGGTCTCCCCATGGGTCCTCACTTCCAGGGCTCAGGGTCCACCGACAGCATCCAGTGGTGGCAGAAGCAACTCATCACTGGCAGGGGTCTCCACGTGGCTTCGCTAGCTTCAGAGGTCTGGCTCCATCAGGGCAAAGCTGGGTGGCTTTTCCTCCAGCTCCTCAGACACTGCCATCTTGTCTTGTCCGTGATTCATCGTCTCTGAGACTAACTCCTAACAATTGGGGAGATAGCTTCTCATCTCCATGAGGGAAATATCGTGAAATTTCCCAGACGTAGCAGGAGAACGCCATGCCCACACAGAGGCCTCATTGGCTACTCAATAGCTATCTCCAGATTAACAGGCTAGACTCCATCCTTACATCTCTATCATGAAATTAACATAAGCACATGACCGCCACATTAACTGAGGAGACAGCTTTTTCCTCCTACAGTGGCTGGTGGATGTGTTACTGTCCCCAAGGTTAGCAGCTCCATGCTTGACACACAGTGCCCTCCTGCGATTCAGCAATGAAAAGACACGGACTAAGGAGCCCTGGTAGCATATTGGACTGTTAACCACAAGGCCAGCAGTTTGAACCCACCAGCCACTCTTTAGAAGAAAAATGAGTCTTTACTGCTAAACACTTCCCTGCAGTGTTTACAGCCTCGGAAACCCAAAAGGGCAGTTCTTCTCTGTCCCAGAGGGTCTCTGTGGATTGGAATTGACTCGGTGGCAATGAGTTATTGATCTATACAACCACCTGGAGGGGTCTCCACGTCATTTTGCTAAGTGAAAGAAGGTCAACCTTTTGTAAAAGATTGCACACTGCATCCAATTCTAGAAAACAAAAACAAATCTATATAGCACAAAACAGACTGGCAGCTTTCTTGCGAGTGGTGATCAGGGAGCAGTGACAAGGAGGCACAAGAAAATTTTAGGGTTACCAGATGTATGCACTATTTTGATTGTGGTTATTCTTTAAAAAAATCACTTTATTGGGGGCTCATACAGCTCTTATCACAATCCATCCAACCCATCCATTGTGTCAAGCACATGTGTCAAGTACATTTGTTGCCATCATCATTTTCAAAACATTTTCTTTCTACTTGAGCCCTTGGTATCAGCTCCTCATTTTTCCTCTCCCTCCCCCACCTTTCTTCCCTCATCACAAACCCTTGATAATTTATTAAAATATTTTTTCATGTCTTACACTGACCGATGTCTTCCTTCACCTCCTTTCCTGTCATCTGTCTCCCAGAGAGGGGGTTAGATGTTGATCACTGTGATCAGTTCCCCCTTCTCTCCCATCTCCCCCTTACTCTCCTGGTATCACTACTCTCATTATTGGTCTTCAGAGGTTTATCTGTGCTGGAGTCTCTGTGTTTCCAGCTCTTACCTGTAGCAGTGTGCATCCTCTGGTCTAGCTGGATTTGTAAGGTAGAATTGGGGTCATGGTAGTGAGGGTATCATTAAAGAACTAGAGGAAAGTTGTTTAATTGGTGCTATACTGCACCCTGACTGGCTCATCTCTTCCTCGTGACCCTTCTGTAAGGGGATGTCCAATTGTCTACAAATGGGCTTTGGGTCTCCACTCTGCACTCCCCTCATTCACATTGGTATGACTTTTTTTTTGATAGCTTTTGTTTATTTGTTTGTTTATTTATTTATTTATTTTTATATATATTTTAGGGCATCACTGCTCTCCGGTGGTGGGAGTAGGAGGCCCAGCCCTACTGCTGGAATTGAACCTCCGTCCTAGTGGGCCGCAGTCCCGTGCACAACCACTATGCCACCGGGGCTCAGCCCTGGTATGACTTTTTGTTCTGAGTCTTTGATGCCTGAAACTTGATCCTGTCAACACCTCATGATCACACAGGTTGATGTGCTTCTTCCATGTGGACTTTATTGATTCTCTGCTAGATGGCTGCTTATTTATCTTCAAGTCTTTAAGACCTCATATGCTCTATCTTTTGATAGCCAGACACCATCAGCTTTATTCCCTGATCGTGGTGATTATTTCATAGGACACATATGTAATTTAAACATGTGCAATTGGTTGCAAGTTACTTATATCTCGATAACCCCCAAAGCACTGTCATTGAGTAAACTGGGACTCAACGACCCCATACAGGGTTTCTGAAGTGCTGTAAACCTCTGCAGGGACCAACAGCCTTGTATTTCTCCCTCAGAGCAGCTGCTGGGTTTGAACTGGTGGCCTTTGATGAACGGTTCAATGTTTACCTGAAAGCATCACCAGAGCACTTTACATATCTCTCAATAAAATTATTGTTAAAACTGTGATGAGCTGTTGTTGACTTATCGTATTAGTTGAAACTTTTAAAAATCCAAGTGACCGCTATGTGGTTAAATTGGCAAAGAAAAGGATATAAGTGTACTGCTAGTGGGTCCATCACTGGGCATAATTTCTGACAATATTAAAATATTGGAACTTAAAATCTACATATGCTTGCACGTGTGTAATATGAGGTATAATATGAGGTAATATGAGGTGTAATATGAGGTTTGAGGGGATTTGGAATAGCAGGAAGTTGGAAGCAACCAACATATCCACCAGGAATCGATTTTAACCTTCCTTGGTGGCACCAATTCATGTTGTGCTGAGCGGTTGCACAAACTCATTTTAGGAAAGCAGGAGCTGGCTGGTTTCATCCCTTAATGTTTCATTTTTGGGGATATTTCATCTCTAAGAGAGCAGGATGTCCCTTGGAGAACTGAGGTTTGCCCGACCCACGCGACAGGAGTTCAGTCATCTCATGCACATGTGAATGTTGGGTAGTACATCAGGAAGACTGGGGATGAACTGTTGCAAGGGAAGGATGGTGCAAAGGAGACTGGCAGTGTCATAGACTGCCAGAAGAACAAACGCATCTGTGCTGAAAGGCATACAGCCAAAATGCTCTTTAAAAGTCAGGATGGAGAGGTTTCACCCC
>PVJH01024782.1:0-32479 GCA_004026705.1 Nesogale talazaci | reverse complement strand
CACAGGGCCAGTTCTGCTCAGTGAGGCAGGGTTTCCAAGAGTCTTCAGGGACGGACTCCCTGCTGGTGGGTTTGGCTTGTAAGCACACTGATACTGCCTGTTCTTGTAAGCAGGAAACTATTTTTAGGAAAAACCAATCACACAGGCTCATAAATACTTATCTATAAGAATGCTCACTACCCCCCGAAAGTTCACCACAGTATTCTTTCTAGCAACAGCAAAACTAACTGGGGTCATTGCACAAGGCAGGAGAAGGGGAGTGGAGGTCAAGTCCACACAGGAAGAAAGTGTCCTGACACTGACTGTGCTAGCAAGGACACAAGTCCTCTCGATACGACTGAACTACTAAGTAAGGTGAGTGCGAATCACGTGTCCACGAGACGACTTGAGAAGACCATGGACTTTTCCGACAAACTCACACCTTTCCCAACACCTTAGCAAAAACAGATGGAAAAACTTAAGTGTCCCAGAAGAGAAAGAGTTCAACACATGACGGTATTAATCAGGGAAGGCGACACCTGGCAACATGGAGAATCCTGCTGAGAGTCACCACTGACTCACATGGGAAAAGACTTACTGTGTGTCAAAAATGGCAACAACATGGCGTGAACTCAGTTGTCAAACGGGGTCAGGGGACTGCGCATGTGAGCACGTGCGAGTCCCTGTGTTGACAGTGAAAAAGACTCCAGGAAAACACCAAGCTCCCTGCCACTGAATTACTTCTGACTGAGCGCAACGTCACAGCTACAAACCCAGCATCCTCTGGGAGTGATATTCTGGTACAAGATGTTGCGTCATTGAGTTCTGATCCACTGCGACTCTACACCCAGCAGGGTGGAACACTGCCTATCCTGCACCGCCCTCACGACTGCTCTGGTTTCTGCACTCATTGCTGCAGCCGCCGTTCTCAATCCATCGCTGCCCCTCCATGTTACCAACCAGGGTGTCCTTCTCCAAGGACTGGTCTCTTCTGACAACATGGCCATGGGGTGCAAGACCACGTCTTGCCACCCTGGCTTCTAAGGAGCACTCTGGCCGTACTCCTTCCAAGAAAATGACAGGTGATCTAAAACGTCTTCTTTGCACTCTTTCATGTGCTTCAATTTACCTCTGATATACTGGCATCACATGCCTAATGGCAAAGTCACTGTATTTTGTGGGAAGAAAGAAATGCGCACTTACTTTAATAGCAATGTTAATGGAAACTTCCTGAATATTAGCAAGCGGAGGGTAGAGTCTCCCTTCGGATAGCTCCTTCTCCGTCAACTGGCCTGTCAGTGCCTACAGTGGAAAAGAGCATTTACTTTTGTTTAAATGAACCAGAATAACGAGGACCTAATTAAGTGAAAAGAGGGTTGGGAGTGCAGAGACTAGTTGCAGGTAACATGATTCTCTTTACTTCTTGCAGTAATGTGCTCACACCACTGCAGACCCATCACCAATCCCACTTTAGAGACTACTCTTTAGAGCCTCCTTAACACAATGAGGACCACAAGAGCTACTATGAAGGTGATCACGTGAGCCCCTGATAAAATGATTTAAAAAAATAAACTGATAGATGCTACCTAAAAGAAAAAATTGACAATATTTGCATTCTTGTTTGTTTTCCAGAATCCCTATCTCAAAGTCTAGAAGGCCTGGTCCAGACTGGTACTCCGAAGACACCAGTCCTCTTCTCCTACATGCTGCAGAGTTAGGAGTTACTCTGGGGTCATGGGAGGCTACCTGCAGGTAGACCAGTGTGTGCACGACACAGTTAATGCTCGCTCTACGTTGAAGATTCACTCATCTGTAGCATCTCCCTCTCCCTCAGGCAATCACACACTCAAAACATTACCTTTGCCGCTTCCAGGAACACAGTGTCACAAATGTGCCGGGTGCCACTGAGAATGACGGCTAAAGCCACACCTGAAATCCGTTTTAGAGAACTGAGTTAGTAAAGTCACCTTCCAAACGATGAAGTTCTGACAAAAGGAGACGAATGCATTCTTAAAATTTATGCTAAAGATTACCACCCCTCCAAAAAAACCCCATAAAAAATCTTAACATATGACAGAATCCCATGGAAAGAAACTTTAGAATTACAAAATGGCTTTTCTCCATTAAGTGAAAAAAAAAATCTAAATTCTATAAATGCACATAATTCCTCCAGGTCTAAAACCACAGACCGTGGTTCCTAGGCTTCCTCTGGCCCTCCACCTCTCTGGAAGAGTAAGCCCTTTCAGTTCCTGTAGATAAACATCTGCGTGCTTCTCCCACTCCCAGTCACCATGTCTATTACTTCTGATTTTTTTGTTTTAAAAATGACCTGTCGACTCTTTCCTGTGGGAAGCATGTATTTAGCCCTTTCACATCCCTGCTCTTCCCTCTTCTTCCCAACACACAGCATAATTTTGGGTTCAATTCATATCCACCACGTGTATGTATTATCACTCCATAAACATTACTTGGTGCTATGTATGAACACCTTGGTTTTTTTCCAAAGTTAATTATGGTGTTTTTTCTTACTGTTTTTACTCTTCAATACTTTCACATTATTTCACGCTAAAATCCCCTCACTTCCAAATTTTCTTGTAGCTGAGCTACTTCACCTATTTGGGGGGGGGGGCATCACTGCTCTCCGGTGGTGGGAGTAGGAGGCCCAGTCCCACTGCTGGAATTGAACCTCCATCCCAGTGGACTGCAGTCCTGCGCACAACCACTGCGCCACCGGGGCTCAGCCCTACTTCACCTATTTTCAATTTCATTTTCTGGAACAAGTCTTGGCTGAAGCCTTCTGCCGCTCCAGTGGGGTCTAGCTGCTCTCCCTTCCCGAGGGGGAGCCGCCATTCTAGAGAAGCTCTTTACGCATGCCCTCACAGTCTTTGAGAAGCACATCCTCCTGTGGTTTTCTGAAAATCTGTTGGAATGAACTCAATGGCAATGGTTTGGGTTTGAGGGTTTTTTCCTTTTCTTTTTTCATTTGTGGAAATACATGTGTGGGACTGTTTTTCTTCTCTTGACTTTCTTGAGACTCGGGGTCCAGAACTCTAGATTGGAAATCAGATTCTTTTAGAATGGTGAGACTTCATTCCCACATCCTCTGGCTTCTGAGAGCGCCAGTGCCCACTGGATTCCAGAGCTTTCCAGGGGTCAGCTTTTCTGGCTTCATACTCCTTCAAATGTGGCCCTCGTGTCCTGAAACTCCCTGTGACCTGCCTTCAGGGGCGTTCCTTTCACCCACTGTGCGTGGCCCTTGGTGAGCCCTTTCTACCTGGAAATGTGGGTCATTTAGTTTGGGGAAATGTTTGAAGTATGTGAATGCTCACTCCGTGACACTTGCACTGTTCTGAGACTTGACCTCTTGGTACAGTCCTCTGATTCTCTTTTTCCACTTTCCATGTCTGCTCTTTGTCTTATTTCTAGGTAATAACCCCAAAGTTTTCCTCTAATGCTCTTGCTACCATATTTTCCATTGTTTAAATCTATACTTTCAAGAGCTCCTTAAAAACAAAGAAGAGAACTCTTGTTTTATCGTAGGGCTACATTTTCTTTTGCCTCCTGTAAGACATTGATAGTTTTTTGCTTTTGTTATAAAACCTTTCCTGTTCTCTAATACAAGCCCCGTTCCCTGATGCTCTCCCCTCCCCCCAAGTTGCCTTTCTTTGTTTTTTTTTTTTGGCTTTAAACTCTTTTGTGAAGTAAATTCTTCTAAAAGTCTCCGGAGAGTTTTGAGAGAATATTGCAACTTTAAGGGGAACAGACATCATTAAAAAAAAAAAATTAAAAAGATGTAAGTCAAAAACAGTTGAGGGATTTAACCATAGTCTAGCATGAGTTCCCTATTAGAGGGAGGGGGGAGAATGAAAGGGGGGAAAATCATTAAAGAAAAAATAAATTTCCGCTGAGCCCCAGTGGCGTAGTGGTTGTGTGCAGGACTGTGGCCCACAGGGTTGGCAGTTCAAATCCAGCAGCAGTTCTCCAGGAGCAAGGCTGGGTTTCCTACTCTCACCAGGGGAGTGATGCCACACACACACACACACACACACACACACACACAAAAAAGCAAGAAAAAAATAAGTTTCTTTTTTTTTTTTTTGGGCATCACTGCTCTCCGGTGGTGGGAGTAGGAGGCCCAACCCCACTGCTGGAACTGAACCTCCGTCCTAGTGAGCCGCAGTCCTGCACACAACCACTACGCCACTGGGGCTCAGCCCGAAAAAATAAGTTTCTTTAAAATGGCTTACGTACATACAATCATGTAAAATGGAAATAAACCTCGATCTAGATGTATTCTGATAAATTTTCAGAAAGCTAGAGAAAATGTAAACGGTGTTCTTGGAAACGAGGCAGTATATAAAGGACCTAGGACGAATCTCTCTGGCAGCAGCCTTGACATCAACCACCCTGGATGCTGCGAGGGAACGGAGGCATGTTTTCAAAGGTCCGAGGAAAGGGGCATTGGATGTGCACCGTGACCCCGCCAAACTTTTAGAGGAGCGGAGAAAATTGAGACACTCTTAAGACGGGTCAAAATGAACAGAAACAAGACAGAGTGGAGAGCGTTTATGTCAGGGGATGCAACGACCATAACCACGGGATTGCAAGACACCTGCCTGTGAAATAGGGTCCAGAGGAAAGCTGGCAGGAAATAAGAAACGCACTGCCATCACAGAATTCCAACTCAGAGTGACAGAGCCGAAATGCCCTGCGAGTATCTGCGCCTGTAACTCTTTACACACGGAGAAAACCTCAACTTGCTCCCACAGCGAGGCTGCTGGTCCCCAGGCACAGCCCGGGGTGATCAGGCCCGTGCACAGCGCTACAGGCCCCCAGGTGCTGGCACTCACTCCTCGAAAACGAGGAGGAGAACCACTGAGCGTGGAGAGGAAGAGGAACTATTAGAAGGTAGTGAGTGTCTGCACACAGATAAAGGCGAGCATGTGTATTAATTATATGGTAACTGCCAGGAAAACTGACTAGAGGACGCTCTCGCTCTACAGTGGTCAAGGAGAGACACAGCGAAGGCCATCCTTTAGGCCATTCTACTGTTTTATGTGTGTGTATTTTTATAAACCACACATTGGATTGTTTTTATCATGACAACAACCTGCATTAACAATGTAAATTAACAACAGCCTTCATTAACAACAAATACACCTTCAGGGAAATAGAGCAACTTTGGACTTGTTGAATCTCCAGTGTTTTTACACTAGAATTCTAGAAACGCTCTTACTCATTTTAATTTTAACTTCTATAAGACCTCCCTCCAAAGTAATTTTTGGAACACAAGTAACTATTTCTCTCTAACAGGCAGAGTGGCATTTACCTGGGAAAATGTATGCGTTGTTTCCTTGGCCTGGCGTAAAGACTTGTCCGTCACTGAGCGTCACTGGACCAAATGGACTGCCACTCGCAAACAAACACCTTCCCTGTTAGTGAGACAACAGGATTTACATTTGTTATGCTTACACAGATGAGAAAGTAACAGTTCAGACAAAATGAAATCCTGCTAGAAAGCCGATTCATACATTACTTGGAAATGAGACATAATTTATTATGGTAAATTAGAGTATTTTGTTAGAGAATTTTTTTGGGGGGGCATCACTGCCCTCTGGTGGTGGGAGTAGGAGGCCCAGCCTTTGCTCCCTGTGTGAAGAGTATTTTATGCACAATGTACATTCAGATAAAGTTGAAACAACCCCAGCAATTAATAAAATTGACAATGCCTCCCTCCACTAAAAATTAAAAAATGTAGATAGCCAATAAACACCATCAAAGATTGATATAAACATCTGCCAGTAAAGAGGGAAAACATCAAAAATTAAGCAGTTACTGTT
Source organism: Nesogale talazaci (assembly GCA_004026705.1). Lineage (NCBI taxonomy): Eukaryota > Metazoa > Chordata > Mammalia > Afrosoricida > Tenrecidae > Nesogale > Nesogale talazaci. The sequence continues at coordinate 26,660 of PVJH01024782.1, read as the reverse complement.
TACTGTACATCTGCTGCCTTGGGCTCCCTGCCAGCTGCTTTCTGCAAGTTAATTTCGCTCATTTAGTAGTTACCCAAAAGCCTCACACAGCTCTCGCCACCTTCAGCTCACTGATACACAGGGGAGGGTGCCCAGCCCCAGGGGGGGCCAATACTACCCTCGGAAATTGTAGCAGCTAAGCTCAGATCTAGATTTTTTATTTTATTTTGTTTTTTGGGCATCACTTCCCTTTGGTGGTGGGAGTAGGAGGCCCAGCCTTTGCTCCTGTGGAGCTGCTGCTGGAATTGAACCTCCATCCCAGTGGGCCGCAGTGCCATGCATAACCACTATGCCACCGGGGCTCAGCCCCTCAGATCTAGATTTTTGAAGTAACTTTAAGATGTTCCTATTATGTTATGATGCCTATTCTACGCTATATCATCTCAGGAAAGAGAAACAGCTCCGCCTGGCTGAGGAAAACCACTTCTCCAAATTGGCTGCATCCTCTGTTTAGTGCTGTGCCCCCAAGAGGCAAATGGTGAGTGCTGCTGGTTTGCTCAGTCTGCTTTTATAGCGTAGATCATGACCCCTTTACGACTCCTCATCGAACCAAAACAAGACCATCAGACAACAAAACTGACCTAAAAACACGCAAGGCAGAAAACAGCCCTCTGGATTATGTAAGGTGAAAGGCGCTTTTTACAGAAAAGATGAATTACTTCGTGCAATGCACGGGTTGATTTAACATAGATCCTTTTCTCGCCCAGCCTGCCAAGAGCTGGTGAGAGTTGGAATGCACTGACTGGCAGTGGCTTATTTTAGATGGGGTGAGACAATCGATCGTCTTCATTCTCAGGGTCACTGAGTTTAGAGATCCAGCCAGCTCTTTGCAATGGCCGCCAGAATGGCAAGGCTGTTCTCAGTTTATTTTTCCTGGGTCAGCCTCTCCCCCAATGAACTCGGAACAGGACCAAACCTCAACAGGCATTCTCATGCCGAAGCCCACCTGAGTCTAAAGCTGTTATCTCTCTCTCTCTCTCTCTCTCTCTCACACACACACACACACACACACACACACACACACACACACACACTGTCTTTCCCTGAGCAGCAGAGAGTGCTAGAGTCACATCAGGCCAGCTGCACTGAACCCCGAGGCGGCAAGCACTGAAGCAGTGATGCAAACACACAGAAATGGGTGCTGCTGGTCTTATGCGACAGGAATGCTGGTGGCACAGGGGTTCCATGTTGGAATGTGATCCAGAAGGCCAGCAGTTCAAAACCACCAGCCATTCTGCCTTTTCCTCATTTCCTAACTTTCCCTTGTCTTCCGTTCCTAACTTTTTAACCGTTAGTTTTTGTAGGGGCAGCAGACAGTAAAGCTGGGTGAGCAACTCAAATAAAAATATCTAATTTTGGTAAAATGGCTATGATAGGATACTAAAAAGATGAGTGCCTTTTTAGGAACTGATTTTTTAATATTTGCACATATGTGCACACACATGAACATATCTATATGCTGATTTCGTAGCAACTTTAAAAATCTAATTATTACAGCCTTAAGAATTGTTGTGATTGAGTAGAGTTGTTGGAGATAAAGAGTGAAAGAAAGACTTGCCTAACACAGGGAGACATTAGAGAAAAAAGGACTTTGGAGGGAATCGAGGTAGTGACATACACCTTCCCAACAGAGACAAGAGAACACAAGGCATATAAAGGACACAGATACTCTGTTGAAAAGGTTCTGAGGGAGAGCGGCACGTTGGCAGTGTGCTCCTGGCCTGAGGGCCAGTTCTCCCCCTCTGGTAAATGAAGAGGAACACCAGGCACACAAACAACACTTTCCTGAAGAGGACAGTGAGAACTTAAGAGTCAGGGCGGGGAGAACGGGACATTCTCTCTGTTGCGCTGGCTAGTTGGAAGTCAAAGTCCACGGTAGGGCCACTCTTAGAGACAAACACTTGCCCCTCTGAGAGAGACTGCCTGCTCCTGTGAAGTGATGCCTACAGAGAGAAGGTGGTACTACAGCTGGTCGGATGGCTCGGCTTCTCGGTGCAGGCCAATGTCATGTAGCCTGCCAAATGTGTGACAGAATTATGAAAGTTTGTGAGCATTACTAAAACGTGACCCAGGGACACAAATTGAGCACGTGCTTTTGGGGAAATGGTGCCCATCCATCGGCTGACCACAAACCTTACATTGTAAAAAATAAAAAATGCCCTATCTGCAAAGTGCAATAAAACGAGATACGCCCATAATTTACAAACAAGAATATGAGAAGCCATGGCCGCGCGTTGTGGTCTCCAGGATAAGCACCGGGAGGGTTATGTAAGGATGTACCCCCAACAAGCTGTGGGAAAACAACAGTGGACAGATCGGTGCATGAGGAATGGTGGGCTGTACCTCCGTGAGTGTGTACGCTTCCTCTGCCGTGCACTCGGCCTTGGCTGTGGGATTGCTCAGCGCAAATATGACAGGCCGCTCATTGATGGCAGCCATGGCTTTGATCACGTCTGGAGTGAACAGTCGGCCAGCACCAGCGACTCCTGCAATCCATAACAAGGAGAGGGCGACGTCATTAATGGAATACCAACCTGATGGTAGCAGCAACATCTCCATGACAGGTTTCCTCTGAAAAAAAAAAAAAAACTCACCAAACCAAACTCACTGCCATCTCGTCAATCTGATTCACCCTCTACGACAGGGTAGAACAGCTCCGGTGGGTTTCTGGACTGTTAACTCCTTATAGGAGTAGAAAGCCTCATCTTTCTTCCACAAAGGGGCTACTGGTTTTGAACTGCTGATCTTGTAGTTGGCAGCCCAATTTGTAACCACGGCACCACCAGGGTTCCACCACAACAACTGAACTGCCAGTTTATTCATGCTGACTCAGAGCAACCCCCGCTGGGTTTCTAAGACTGTAACTCAGCGGTTCTCAACCTTCCTGAGGCAGCGACCCTTTCATACAGTTCCTCATGTTGTGGGGACCACCGCTCTCCCCAATCATAGGTTTATTTTGCTACTGTTATGAATCATCATGTAAATATCTGATATGCAGGATGTATTTTGATCGCTACAAATTAAACATAATTAAAGCATAGTGATTAATTACAAGCCAATGTGAAATTACATATTGTGAAATATTTCTAATGCCAAATTAATTAGATTTTGTCTTGAAGCCTGGTGTAGCATGAGTAATGGTCCTCACACCAGAAACTAGGCTGTGGGCGAATCTGCATGTGGGCGGATCCATCTGGAGACAGAAGAGCGGTGTCTTGGTTCATTGGAAATGTGTGTTTTCCAATGATCTTAGGCAAGCCCTGTAAGAGGGTTGTTCGACTCCCATAGGGGTCGTGACCCACGGGCTGAGAACAGCTGCTGTAACTGTTTATGAAAGCAGAAAGCCAAGGCTGTCTCCTCAGAGCTGCTGGGTCGCAGGTCAATGTCACAGGTATTAAATTGTGCTCTGTACAAAGTGCAATTTCATGTTGGCAGGACAATTCGAAGGAGCCCAGGTGGACCTGTGGGATAAGCATTGGGCCATGAAGCACAAAGTTGGAGGCTCAAACTCCCCAGATGCTTGAAGGGAGCGAGAGGAGGCTTTAGGAAAAATTACACAAGGGTTGGTTTGAGTTGGAATAGACACCATGGCAGTTAAGTCTGTTTTGTATGAGGGCTAGGGGTGGGTTTATTAATACAATGGAAACCCAACTGCACATCAAAGAAAAAAACAGGGGAATGCTAAACACTTCCTTTAAATTTTTATTGTTCACCACACACCTGCTAAGCTATAGAAAACTTGCAGGGGGGAAAAAGAGCATAAGACTATCATGAACACTCTAACAAATGACCTCTGTATCTGAAATATTGAACTCTCCGCTGGGCCCCTCAGACTGTGTCTGCAATGCCTGACTCCCCAAACCCACTAGACTGGGTCTCGGAAAGAGACTGTCTGCCTTTGCCCAGGGCCTTCCCACGGCGTCTGTCCATGTGGCCCTTTCAGGCTTTGACCCAAGAGTCATGTCAACCCCCAAAGCAGAGGAAGATGAATGGCGTGGTCTCTAAGCCTGAGAAGTACAAGAAACCCCCATTCCCTGACCTTTCACCAGTGTCATAAAAAAGCTGTTGCCGAAAAACTGTCATTTCCGCTGAAAACTGTCCATTAATTTGTGGTTAATTCTACGTGGCAAGAAGGCGTCCTGGTGGCACCGTGGTTTAGCCATTGCATGCTAGCCGAAAGGCTGCCACCTTCTGTGACCCATGCGTTCATGTCGTGCTTTGCTGACATGGTCGTCATAATGCAAGACACACACCTAAACAAACACAATGATTTATCCACAACTGCACTCACCAATTATAGCTGAAGGCTTTATGATATTTACTGCTTCTTCGAAAGTCTCAGGTATGCTCTCTGGGGCTGGGTGGGCAAAGGGTTCCTGATGGCTATCAATTCTTGATTTCCGATCCTGCATTTTCAGATAAAATATAGCATGCATGTATACATATACAGATACAACTACATATACATATATAACTATATATACATATACACACATGCACACACACATATATATAGTAGGTTTTCTTTCATTTTTGTGTGTGTGGGCATCACTGCACCCTGGTGGGAGGAGGCCCAGTCTCACTCCTGGAGATGTGCTGCTGGATTTGAACCGCCAACCCTGTAAGCCGCACTCTTGCACACAACCACTGTGCCACCGGGGCTCACCTCGACATAACTATGAGTCACATACTCTTTCTATAATACAAATGGCTTATTTGCCTTTCAGCTCACATCTTCCAACTTGAGTTTTATAGTGGAAACCCAAAGAAGATACACAAACCACGTCCTTCAAGTGTGCCTAGAACCTTCTAGTCTCTCTCAAGAACTCATTTGATCTGATTCCAACCAAGTCTAACATGGCACAAAGGCCTACAATTTCTTTTCTGAGACAAGAAAGTTTCAAATTTCGGAATATCTCATTTTCAGAATGTGATACAATAATAAATATCACCTACCCCCCCTCAAAGGGCAGCCTCCAATTGTACTAAACTTATAAACAAGGTACAAACGACTGTTACGAGTACAAATACGTCTCACCCTACTTGAAGTTGGTTAGAATTGCTACCAAGTGAGCTTCAGGGGAAAACCTGGGGATTCGGAGCTTTGTGGGCTTGAAAGTTACAGTTGGAGATGGTGGGCTCCTTGTCCCAAGTTCAGAAACAAGAGGAACAGGGATACTGAGTCGAGATGGCTGAGTAAACAGACATGCGCCCACCAAGGTTCCCAGGTCAAAACTGGTAAGAGGGAGATGTGAGCAGTGCCCCCACCCCCGAGTAACACAGATATCCTGGGCAGGTGCCCTGGGGCCGGCTTGGACTCGTTGTTGTGACCCTGTCAGTGTCGGATGTCCCGCCCTCACCACTCCTCTTGCGCGTGTCTGTCCAACTGGGCCCGGGCCTTCCTCCTTGTCTCTGCTTTCCCACTTTGCAGGCAGCAGCTCCTTCGCAGGGGAGCGGAGTGACCTGACTACATGCCCAAAGGACATGAGGCACAGCCTCGCTTTTTGCCTCTAAAGAACATTCTGACTGTATTTCGAGAATATTGGTTTTTTTTTTGTGGGCATCACTGCCCCCTGGTGGGAGTAGAAGGCCCAGTTTTGCTCCTGGAGAGCAGCTGCTGGATTTGAACCACCAATCCAGTGGGCCAGAGTCCCCACACAACCACTATGCCACTGGGGCTCAGCCTGGCTCTTCTTTTTTTAATTTTTGGATTTATTGGTTCTTTTGGCAGAGGATGGTGCTCTCAATATTCGTCACAAGCTGCACAATTCAAGTCCGTCGTTTTGTCTTTGGTCTTCCTAAGTCAGCATCCACCTTCCATGTCTAGGAGAGGCGACGGGAAGTACCAGGGCTTGGGTCAGGTGCAATGCACCTGTACCTCAGACCTCACAGAGGCCGCCCTGCTTTTCTCCACTTTCCAGGGCTCTGGGCCGCGGCGGACCCCCCTGCAACATACTAGCTAACCTCTCAGCTGCTGCTTCCGTGGTCGCGGGCACGTGACGTGAGCAAGATGGAATCCTTGACAGCATCAGTCTTTTCTCTTTATTGTCACCTTACCTGTTACTCCAGTGGAGGGTTTTGGTTTTCTTTACGTTATGTTGTAACTCATGCTGAAGGCTGGAACCCTTGGTCTTCCTTTAATAGGCCAGAACAACGAATGCTCTCTTGAAGAGTCTAATCAACTAGGCAGAAGACCCGAATCTGTACTGTCAAGGGAGAAAACCTCCCTTGAAAAGAGACTTCTTTCAACTGCGGAACTCTAGAGCAGGGGCCCTCAAACTTTTTAAACAGGGGGCCAGTTCACTGTCCCTCTGACTGTTGGAGGGCTGACTATAGTTAAAGAAAATTTTTTTTGAACAAATTCACTCCAGGCCCTGGATAAGCTGGATGCTAAGCAGGGCAAGCAGCAGCAGCAAAAACACCTGGCGGCCCGAGAAATGTTCTCAAGGGGCCACACGGAGCTCCGCTGTAGTCACAAAGGTCAGTGGGCAGACCTGGCACTTTGCATAGGGTTTTCTTTTTGTTGGTCAGGGTTTAGTCTTTCTTTTTTGTTTAACTTTGTGTATCTACCTAAGTATGAGAAGCGAGGCTGAGGAGAAAGCACTGGAACTGAGGGTTCTGGGGGGACTTGCGAGAGGAGAAGGGGGGAAGGGCGTAAGCGGTGAGCAAACAGCATCCTGGACAAGGGAACAACTAGGGATCTAAAAACAAACGATGATGCAACAAAAGTACAAATGTGCTCGACACAATGGACGGATGGATGAATTGTAATAAGAGCTGTATAGCCCCTGATGAAATGGTTAAAAAAAAAAAACTAGAGTGAGGTGGGTGAAGAGTTCCTGGTTGTGTCACAATCTACCCAAGGGGAATTACTGAGCGGCAAACTAGGGTGGGTGTTGAGAGTGGGGCAGGAGGAGGGTAAAAGGAAACAGAGGAAAGAACAAGGAGGCAAACCATTTGTAGATATATAAACATAGACATGTATGTATGTAAATATATGAATGCATAAAAATAGGGGTACTGGACTATAAACATATATTTATATGGCAATACATTCAGGCAGTGGATGGACTCTGGGGTTCTACTTAAGTGTTCCCTCAACCCAAGAACACTTTATTCTAATAATGTGGTATTGAGCGATGCTCACTTCCTTGACACAATTGCTAAAGATAATGCGGGTGTATAAGCAAATGTGGTGAAGAAAGCGGAGGGTGCCCAGCTATTAAGAGATATAGTATTTGGGGGTCTTAAAAGCTTGAAGTTAAGTAAGTGGCCATCTAACAGGGACTCAACAAAGCCCATATGGAAGAAACACACCAGCCTGTGTAATCATGAGGAAATGATGGAAACAGGCACCAGAAGTTCAAGAATGCCAAGGCGGTGATAGAGAGGGGTCAAAGAAGACACCCAGAACCCACTATTACTGGACATTCCTGAGCAGAGGGGCTGCACGGAAGAGAAAATCGATCCAGCGGTAGGTTTGACACCGACAAAATACACCTCTAGTTCTTTCATCCTTCCTACCCCCACTACGATGATCTCAGTCCGACCGCACAAATCCTGCTAGACTGGTGTACATACAGCAGCACAGAGGAGAGCTTTCAACATACACGACTCAAGACAGACAGGCCCTCTCAGAAACAGTGATGGGAGTAGCGACTTCAGGAGGGTAGGAAAAGGGAGGAGGGGAAGGAGAACAGGTATCAGTGATGGCAGAATAACCCCTCGAGGGGGATGAATACCAGGATAGTTGATGAAGGGATGGAATGGGCAGTGTGAGTTATGTATAAATATTAATAATAATCCATAATATAGTAAGAGTTTTGGGGGTGGCAGGGTGGGGGAGGGAAGAAAATAAAAGAGGAGCTGTTATCAAAGGGCTCAAGAAGAAAGATAATGTATAGAAACTGATGATGACAACAAATGTACATGTCCACTTGATATGATGGATGTATGGATTGTTGTAATATATGTAAGAGCCCCTGGTAAAATGATTTATTAAATTAAAAAAAAGAAAAACACACACGGACACAAAAAGCCCACTCCACATCTTACAGCAACACCACTCCTATGCTTCTCCTTCTGTTGAATACCTTACCTTCACTAATAAACCAAACTTGTCAAACATCCAGATTTTGTTATGGGCCTCCTCTTCTGAGAGGCCGTTCTCCACCATCGACATGACTATTAGGTTTGCAATTCCAAGAGCAGCCTGTCCAACGAAAGATACAATTGAAAAATAAAGACACACACTATGTAGCAACGCTTGAGTTGCTGAAGTATTCAGATCAAATATGACAAAGAACAGTCCTCCCTTGTAAATCATACAAACACTGATTTGCTGTGGTATTCTCTCTCTCTATTAAATTGCAGAATTTACACAGAGATCTTGAATTCACACCCTCTCTCCCGGCACACGGGTGAGCTTGATCGTGACTATCTTTTTTTTTTTTTTTTTTGGGGGGGGGGTGGCATCACTACTCTCTGGTGGTGGGAGTAGGAGGCCCAGCCCCACTGCTGGAACTGAACCACCGTCCCAGTGGGCCGCAGTCCCGCGCACAACCACTACACCACCGGGGCTCAGCCCGATCGCAACTATCTTTTACAGCAACATTCTGTCCCATTCCCCAGTTCCACAAGAAAGCGTTCTTTGTAGATTCTGGAAAGTTAACAAAACTCACCTCTCCTGCTCCGAGGAATAAAATTTTGTTTTCTGAGATTGGTTTATCAAGAAATTTTTGTACTGCAAGGAGGCCTGCTAGAGCTACTGCAGCTGTCCCTATGGGGGAAAAATTATTTAAAAAAAATTACAGATGGATACATAGAAAATAATTTAGAAGTAGGCATCCAAGTCTTCAAATTTTCTTTCAGCTTTACCTTGGATATCATCATTGAAGGTACAATATTTTTCTCGATATTTTCTCAGGAACCTGAATGCATTATGATTTCCAAAGTCTTCAAACTGGATAAGTGTGTTCCGGCCATATCTAAAACAGCAAACACCACAATAATTGAAAATGCCACCATCCCACAGCTTTTCTGCCCAATAGTGTATGACAGCATTTAAAATTTTTATGTTATTAAAAGCAACGGGCATTTTTCCAGTCCTAGGAAGACAAGGCCTGTGGTGAAATACTCGTGGGGTGTTTGAAAAGAATGTAGCACTAAGTGGGACCTTATGCAATGGCAGTTTGTGTGAACTGTTTCCAAAAGTCTACGGAAGTGCCCAGTACATAGACATACTAAGCAACTTTTCTAAAAGGGAAGAGATTCTGCCTCAAAGTTGTGTATACACACACACACACACACACACACAAACATTCTCAACACGTTAACAGACAGCAATAGAAACTCACGGCCACTGAGTAGATTGCAACTGATGGCCACTCCATCAGAGAGAGGAGAAGAAAACAGCCTCTGTGGGCTTTCGAGGCCGTAGAGCTTTATGGAAGCACAAAGCCTCAGCTTTCACCAGCAGAGGGGCTGGTGGTTTTGAACTGCTGATCGTGTGGTCACCAGCTTAGCACAATGCCACCAGGGGTCCTTAATTGCATTTGAGGGGAGTACCCCCTCATATCTACTTATTTTTAATATTCCCTGTGTTTCAGGACAGAGGATGGGAAGCTATGGGAGGCTGGGGAACTACCTAGGTAACTTAGGGACGGAGGGAGGACTGTGCCCATGCTCCCACTGGAGAGCTGCTCTGACGACTTCAGCGGTGGAGAGAACTGGTGCGGGAATCCTTGTAGGACGGGAGAACCCATCCGTGACGTGAGGGCGCGATCAATGGGTGCAGGGTTTGGGCAGAGAGGAAAAGCAGCTGAGAGGCTACTATGATATAAAGACAGGAAGGGCTGAAGCAGGGACAACCAGGAGGCATGACTGTGAGCACAGAGACAAGAGGTCGAGAACTGGCAAGTGAGGGAGAAGCTCGTACAATACGGAGGCTTCGTGGACGACAGAGAAGATCCCCCATGGTCGTCTGGGTGGTAAGTGGGGAGCAGCAGACAGAGATGGCAATTTCTGGGGCGGGGTTGGGTTCAGGTTTGAGATGCAAACTCCGAACAAGAAGGCAGTTTTGAGCATCTTTTACGGAGCAGTACTTTGAAAGGTGGGCCAGGACCAGACCATACAGGCCCTGAACTGTCTCCTGCAGCCGGAGGTCCTCTCAGGGAGACGCCAGCCCAAGGATGGCCTGGGGGAGTGTGTGCTATGCAAACCTTAACTGGCTGGTACAGTGGTGATACATCAGGGAGGAGAGACATCAGAAAGTGTTAAAAAGAAGGTAGCAGCTCAAACACAAAAGGACAAATCTTAGATGAGACCAGTGTTATAAGGGGTAAACAAAGCAAAAGATACTCACACCAAAGGGAACATGCTTGGGAGACTGCCCAGGGCAGGGGGGAAGGGAGGAAGGAGGAAGCAAAAGGCCGACTGTGGATGGGTGTTACTGGGGATGAAGGGGTGGTAGAAAGGCATCCACAGGAGAGAGAGCTCAAGGGTAAACTATTGGGATGAGGGGGAGGGAAGGTTGATGAGTGTTTTGAATTCGAATGCAAAATTGATGATCCAAAATGCAACCCCCCACCTAATTTGTAAAAAGGCGGGGATGGGGGAAGAGAGAAGAACCCAGAAGAGAAAGGAGACTGTCTTACAGTTGTGGCAAAGGGCAGAGGAAGACTGTATTTCGAGGAAGCACTAGAGCAGCAGAATCACTTGGCTTTGAGCACCAGGCGAGGGTGGTGTGATGGAGAAGGAGGGAGAGTCAAGGGTAAGCCCTAGATCAAGTACTGGACACTAAGGTGAATGCCACTGCCATGAGTGGAGGCCGCGTGCCACACACGTCCACCCAGGCAGGAGGAGGTCAAAGTTCACGTGCTGCTCATCATGAGAGAGAAAGGAAACGAGACAAACAAATGGCCTTTTAACAAAATGAAATATACTTTCACATCCTCAAACCTTTTTGTTAGTACCTGTCAGTAATGGCTTTCATAAACTCATCGATCAAGTCGTCATAGCGCTGCGAGCGATCTCTCTTCTGATACAAGCCCAAGTAAAACGGGTCTTTTAGGAGTGCCTGTAAAACAATGCAGACGTCAAAATATCCTCTTTGAGTACAGAATCCGCTTAAATGTGCTCTCTAAAACAAACAAAATTAATTAACCTAATTCTTTTTCTCAGTGTCACCTGGGTTTATTTGTACCAACAGCACAAGAAGACACCTGAGAAATGCGGGCACAGCGCAGGGTTCACCCCCGTGCCTCTGGCCTCACGTGGAGAACTTGAGTTTGTAGGAGCCCCGGGGCAACTTTGGGAACTTTTGCTGGAGTTGAGGCCTTGCTTTGTGCCTTGGCCTTGGGCCGGCAGGGCCTCGGGCTCTTGGCAATACGTGCCCCAGCCTGCTTGCGGTTGACGCCCATTGGGATCTTGGCCTTGCGCTCCCGTGGGCTTCCCAAGATCCTTGATGGCCTTCGTGCGGGCAGCTGTGGCCTTGGCGTTGTTGGCCTGCGTTTGCTTCAGGCCCTTCTTGATGTACTTCTTGGTGAAGCGCCTGCTTCTCAGGAACTTGGGGTCCACCACCTAAGAAACTCGTATCTTTGTGATGGGGTTTTCGATGCCTTTTCTGTGCTATTCCGGGATTGGTTGTGTGTGGTGTGGTTCTTGAACTTGGCCATGTCTGCACCGAAGCCAGCTGCTTCTGGAGTGCCAGCGACCGGAAGAGAGGGCTAACGTAATTTCTTTAACTTTAATATCCTTTATTCTTTTAGAGCAGTTTTAGGTTTCCAATCAATTGTACAAAAAGTAGACTATTCCTGTACACCTCTCTTCTCTCCCCTATCCCATCATCCCCACGCCTACTCTCTCTCAGTACTGACAATTGACATTCATATGGAATATTTATTACCATTGATGGGCCTGTCCTGATGTGCATTTCTTTTTTTGGGGGGGGAATCACTGCTCTCCGGTGGTGGGAGTAGGAGGCCCAGCCCCACTGCTGGAATTGAACCTCCGTCCCAGTGGGCCGCAGTCCCGCGCACAACCACTACGCCACCGGGGCTCAGCCCCCTGATGTGCATTCTTAACAACTGGAAACCCAGTGAGCATGCAGGTTCGATCTGGGGGCTGCACGGTTCTTTGGATTGTGACCAACCCAGTGTGTCGGGTAACCACATGACAACATATCACAGAGGGGCTTCCTGTTCACAACGCCCCAGGCACCGGCTCCACCGGCCGTCCCTGGCCACCACTGCTCTTCTCCAGTCTTGCCCTTTCCAGAAGGTCGTGCAGGTGGAATCTCAGGGTAAGCAAGAGTTTTTTCAGTGTGGCTTCTTCCACTTAGAGACACATAGGTGTAGTTGATTTCAGCTTGTAGTTGGTTTCGTTTTACTGTTGGGTAATGAGTCCACCACATAGCTGTACCACCATTCGTTTCTCTCGTAAGGGGACATCTCAGCTGCTTCAGGTTTGGGCAGTTCTGAATAAAGCAGCTATAAAGATCCACATGCAGATTTTTGCATGGACACAATTTTCAGATCAGTTGGGTAGATATTTAGGAATCTGATCACTTGACTACATTGTAAGATTAAGCCTAGTTTCATGAAAAAGACAAAAACAGAACCAACAAACCTGTCAAATTGCCTCCCACAGTAGCTGTACAAGTCCATTTTTCTTTTCTTTTTTTTTTTTTTTGGGGGGGGGGCAATCACTGCCCTCTGGTGGTCATGGGAGCTACCCAGCCTTGCTCCTGGAGAGCTGCCACTGGATTTGAACCGCCAAGCCCATGGGCCGCAGTCCCGCATTCAACCAGGTACACCACCGAGGCTCAGCCCACAAGTCCATTTTTCACATGATGAGCAGGACTTCCTGTTGTGCCCACCGCCTTATCAGTAGGTGGTGGTGTCAGAGCTGGATGTCAGTCTAATAGGCGCTTCATTGTTGTTTTAGCTATCTAAAATGTTCTAACAATTCCCTACTGATGGAAAGGGAGTCCTGGAGGTGCTGGCAGGTGTTGGACTGCTAATTGTAGCCAGCAGTTCAAACTCACTAGGGCTCCACAGGGCAAGAGGAGGCTCTTTGCTTCTGTAAAGACTGACAAAGTCTTGGGGTCTCTCTGCAGGGTGGCTATGCGGCAGAATGGACTCTGTGGCCCCAGGGGTTTGGTTTGAAGAATGATGTTCTATGCATGCCCACTGGCTCAACGGCGACCACCACCACCAATGACGCAAGCTGGGGAGCCCCGGATCTGCTCTGAGGAGGTGATTATTCAGATGGTCTGTCCATTTCCCCATTGTGGGAATTAAGTAAACAAGTTCTCAATCAGAGACTTGTCCTATATTTACTTTCTTCAAGTCTGTGGCTCATTCTCTTAACCGGCGAGCGTCTACTACGAATGAAGTCCAACTTATCAGTTCTTCCTTTTTGGGTCGTGCTTTCGGTGCTGTATCCAGAAAGTCATTGTCATGGTCACCTGTTATCCCCGTGTCACCTTCTAAAAGTTGCATCATTTCATGTCACACATTTCGATCTATGACTTACGACGCACTTTTGGTTGTGAGCTCTGGTCTACAGGCTTAATTGATTGTTATTTGTATACAATGGGGAGTAGAGTTTAAGGAAGAGATTACACTGCTCAAACACAATATTTTCTTTTGGCATGCTCAAGACAAGGAACAACAGAACATGCTGGAAGATACAGGGCAAGGGGCAAAGGGAGCGGTGCGGTACTCACGGGATTGTCGGTTCCCACGTCAATGCACACAGGAAGGCACTTGTCAGGCCGAATCCCTGCACAGGCTGTGTACAAGCAGAGCTTCCCTACTGGAATCCCCATTCCATAAACACCCAGATCGCCAAGTCCTAGAATCCTCTCTCCATCAGTCACCACGACAGCCTTAATAACAGAGGAAAAACAGGACACAAATTAGTAGTCGCCCAAAACGGGCCCCGAGAGAAAAGCATTTTTTAAAAAAGATTGCTTCCCTTCATTTTTTTTTAAAGTCTTTTTATTGGGGTTCCTTAATTTGTTTTTGCTCTCATTTAAAAAAATAAAAAAGGTGGTTGACTAACTTCCAAAGTAAACCAGCCAATCCTATCTAAAATTCTGGAATCTCTAATTAAGAGCTTTTTTTTTGTTTTAAAAAGAATGAGGTGGATTTGAATTCCCTCTAACTTAAAGTTCCAGATGTTCTAATTAAGCTACACACACACACCTGAAAACAAGAATTCCCTCTAATTTTGATTTAAGAGCAGGGTGCTTCTGAGGGAATGACCAACATAGACATCAGGACAAGGTGATATAAGTGAGGAGGACCAGATCCTGGAATAGAGACCCCCACCCTCTACTCCCAAAACACATACGTTAGGCCAAACGAACGAACAAACAATCTCAGTGGCAGTGGGGGAGGAAAAGGCCTAGGATAAAATATATATATATATATATACATACACCCCACCCCTTCCTATATATATATATATATATATATATATATCTACCTACCTATTGGGTTTTAAGATGACATGGAGTGTTTCAATGATCTGATCAAGCATTTTTCTCTATCATTAAGCTAGTGATTATTCACTAGTGTTTATTTTGGTAAGAAAACAAAAAAAAAATAAAGGCATGTTGGATTACTGCCTAGGATCAACACAAAAGCTTACCAAAGAGCCCTGAAAAATTAAACTTGCTCCATTGTATTTATGAGAAACAGCCAGATTGACCCACACTTCTATCTGCCACATTTCAAACTCTTTAAGAGTTTCTGCTTGCTAAGAATCGGGATCTAAGATTGAGAAGACATGGGGCATCAGAAGCCCGTTGGAGCACCTGCCAGATGGGAACTGCTTATGGCAGTTTAATGTTCTGTATCTGGGACAACACTCCTTGAAAAAGAGCAGGGACACGGGAAAAGCCGGAGACATCAGTGTTCTGACAGTGCACTGGCTCCCATTTTTCTCAGCGTCAAACTCGGTACCGATTACCCATTTAATAGAACCACCGCTACTAGCACTCCTCAGAAACAAAGCATGAATTTTGCATTTACGTAAGTGCAAAATCAATCAGAGCAACAATGAAAAGCTGTTCTCAGAAACTGAGAGGCAACTTACAAGGAAAGGGGGGGGAAAAACAAAACAAAAACATTGTGAAAAGGAGGGTTGTGCTATTAGTACCTTAACATCATTTTCTGGCCAGTTATCCACAATTGATTTAATATGGCCTCTGTCTGAGATTGAAATAAATAATCCCCTGCAACAGAACAAAAACACCTTGGCATTTCACAACAGTCTTTTTTTTCTTTTGGCTTGTTTCTAAGTTTTTGTTTGTCACTGGAAAATCTAGATACTTTAATAAAACATCATGACATGGTATAATTTCCAAGCAGATTTTTAGTCAAGTTATACGGGTTTATTTTCACACAGTTTAGTGGGTTCCCAATTGTCTTTCACAGCTTGCAGAGCAGCTGCAACCAAGATATGTTACATGATGTGACCCAAGAAGACAGGTGTACATGTTCAAATAAACTTACTGCAGCTTCAGCAACAAAATGGCATAAAGAACTCAGTGGTGCAGGCGAGCATAACGTGGCTGAATGAACTACAGTTAAAACACAAGGAAACTCAAAATATGGAATGGGAAGGTACAGGAAGAGAGGGAAGAAAACCAGTCAATTTACACATTAAGGTG
This sequence comes from Nesogale talazaci, assembly GCA_004026705.1. Taxonomy (NCBI): domain Eukaryota; kingdom Metazoa; phylum Chordata; class Mammalia; order Afrosoricida; family Tenrecidae; genus Nesogale; species Nesogale talazaci. The sequence continues at coordinate 10,939 of PVJH01024782.1, read as the reverse complement.
GCATGCTGGGTGGGGTGGGGTGGGAAGAAAAGTTATTTTAAACACAGAGTGTTTTGTTATCTAATTGAAAACACACAAAGGCATCAGGGCTTCTAGAAAAGAGGCCATTGAACCTTCTCCATGAACCCTTCGTGTGGGTATTACTGCCTAGCCCACATGTTCCGGTGAGTTAAGAGCTTCACAATCAGGGCTGCGAATCCAAATCACTGGCCAGAGTTTGAAGAAATGCCAGGTGTCCAGGGTTCTGTGCCAAGCACTTTTTAGCTTCATTTGATTATTTTGGGAGGGGATGTCAGCCAGGATTTCAAGTTACTGGAACTGACGGAGACTTGCTGGAGACTAACGCACATGCTGGGAGGAGTATGCAGACTGTGCTTCTGTTGGGGAGAAATGATGGACGGGAGCTTCACAAAGTCTGCAGAAAAGAGCATTTCCCCCTGAACTTTTTGAAGTCCATCCCTCTATTTTTTTTTGTTTTTGGGGCATCACTGCCCTCTGGTGGTGGGAGTAGGAGGCCCAGCCTTGCTGCTGGATTTGAACCTCCAACCCAGTGGGCCGCAGTCCTGCGCACAACCACTATGCCACCAGGGCTCAGCCCACATCCAATTATCTAATATCTTAAGTTTAGTTGGTTTGCAGAATTGTTCAAGTTCTCCATTTCTTCTTTTATTTAAAAAAAATCATTTTATTGGGGGCTCTTACAGTTCTTAGAACATTCCATATATCCACAGTATCAAGCATATTTGTACATATGTTGCCATCATTATTTCCAAACCATTTTCTACTTAAGCTGTTGGTATAAATTCTGTTTCTTTACCAGCCTTTTTTTTTTTTGGGGGGGGGGGCAGGCATCACTGCTCTCTGGTGGTGGGAGTAGGAGGCCCAGCCCCACTGCTGGGATTGAACCTCTGTCCCAGTGGGCCGCAGTCCCGCGCACAACCACTACGCCATCGGGGCTCAGCCCTACCAGCCTTCTTTCTGGATGATTCTACCCACTATTGAGGGGAACGATGGGGAGTTACAGGATCCCTGGTGGTGTCGTGTTACCAGTGAGCTAACTGCAAGGTCAGTGGTTCGAAACCACCAGCTGCTCTGCAGGAGAAAAATGAGGCTGTCTACTCCCATAAAGTCACAATTCTGGAAACCCACAGGGGGCACTTCCACCCTGTCCTTAAAGGGTCGCAATGAGTCTAAGTCGACTTGATGGCAGCGAGGCAATTGGGGGGCCGTAGTCACGGGCACAATAAAGAGGAAAACATTTTAAAACTGATTGTGGTGATGATTGCACAACTTTTTTTTTGGGGGGGGGGGCATCACTGCTCTCCGGTGATGGGAGTAGGAGGTCCAGCCCCACTGCTGGAATTGAACCTCCGTCCCAGTGGGCTGCAGTCCCGCGCACAACCACTACGCCACCGGGACTCAGCCCAATTGCACAACTTTTTACAATTTATTTAAATGATTGAATTTATGGAGTGGTCAAATAACATTGTTATGTCAAATAACATTGATTTTTAAAACAAAAAGCAAAGCCCTCAAAAAAAGTGATATGTTGAAATCTCCAGCTTTATCACAGAGCATTCTACTGCTTCCTTTTACTCTGTCAGCATATGCCTTATATAGATATATTTTTATGCTTTACATATTTTTGGGCTCCAGCACCACCAACATCTACCTGACAAAGTGGCCCTTTTATTATTGTATAATCTCTTTTGTTTAGTAGGCACATGAAATTGTAATTAGTGATAAGAAATGTCTTATTTTTGCCATTGTGTTATTTTTTTTGTGGGCATCTGATACCTTCTCTGTCTTCCATTTCCTCCTGAACTGCCTTTCTTTGTGTAGGCTTGATTTGTGTAGTGTGTTATGTGGTTTCCCTTCTCCTTTCTCTCTCTCTGTGTCTCTTAGAAAGAAGCCTGGAGCTTGGATCAGTCAACCAGCCATGATTCACTGAGTAAATAAGCATAAAGACTCTGTGCACAGTACGCAGTACAATGTACACTATCTGCCCCCATCAAGAGTCTTTCTCCTCGTGCTTGCCAGTTTTCAACCCTTGCCCAGCAGAGCCACTCCAGGAGCTTTTTTTTTTTTTTGGCATCACTGCCCTCTGGTGGTGGTAGCTACCCAGCCTTGCTCCTGGAGAACTGCCGCTGAATTTGAACTGCCAAGCCCATAGGCCGCAGTCCCGTACTCAACCACTATGCCACCGGGGTTCAGCCCTCCAGGAGCTTTTATGAAATTCCACACTAACCGCAGCAGAATCTCTGCGGTCCGGGCCTGACATCACTATCTTCTTAGGCTTGCCTTCCTGTAATCGTGGTTTCAGAACGATCGCTTCTGAGGAAAACATAAACCCTAAAGGAGCTGAACACTTGGGGAATGCGATTAAAAAAAACAGGTAGGAAACATTGGTCAATGGCGGCCCCTAGGGCAGACTGGACAGTGCTGCTTCTTCAAGGGACTATCTGAAACTGGATCATTAGAGAGCCCAGCCCGCTCTCTGCCCAGAGATTTAGGGAGGGAAAGGGCATGGGAGTTGACAGGAGCCTGCAATTCCTTAGACAGAAAGGCGGCAAAGTGGAGGGCAAATGCTGGCACCTCTGGGACTGAAGTGCTACATTTGTCGCAATGCTAGCCAAACGCAGGGAAGATGCAGGTGTCTCCCCTTGACCAAGGTTCACTTTATGCCACTTCTCTTTAGAAAAGTCCGACATTAGGACCTGTTTTCACGAACTGAAAGGAATCTGAAGAGGCTTTTGGCTTTTATGAAGAAAAGGGTGAAAAACAAAACTAGCCTCCCGGCGGGCCCTTGTTTCCTAGAGAGCCGTTATAAAAAGGCCGGCAGGGTGCACTTGGAGCAGAGAGAGGGTGTGCGTGCGTGGCCCAAAGTGATGCCCTCCCTGGGAACTGCCCCGCCTCTTACCATCAAGCCACTCAGCTTGGTCGAGTTGTGTCTGTGACCACTGCTGGTGAGTGCTGTTTTAGGGTTTTTGAGCAATTTGATTTGATTTGAAAGGTTATTTTTGGGATCTGGGAACATTCAAGGATTTCCCCCACATACATTAATGGCAATTGCTTCTTCACTTTATACCATTTCAGCTCAGGAATGCTTTCACAGGAATGCTCGCTTTCGATCCCTGGGGATGCCAAAGGAGTGATGAGAACCCTACTTGGCTACAGGAACAGGCAAAGAAAAATGGAAATTTAGTAAAACTCGCATTTATAGGATGCTTGTAAGTTTATATGGAAGTGTCACATTGGTGTTCACGTCTGGTTGCACCAGTTCTCGGGCAGGCACTGTCCTCCCTGGAGACAGGTAAGAGAGTACACTGGGGGTGGGGGGTGCACTGGATTGACCCATCCTGATACTTTCCCCAACTACGAGGTACTGGAATGACCGATATTGAACTTGACGAGAGGGCATGAAAAAGGAGAACAAAACCCAGAAAGTAATGCTCACAAAAACACAAAGGGTGGAGGAGGGGAATCCATTCATTATTTTGGTCAAGTCACCAAAAAGTTCAGATGATAATTCTAAAGCACCTGTCACCAGAATTAAAACACACACTTCCGCTAACAGACAAAATCATTTAAAGGTCAGAATGAATGATGCCATTTTACCAATTAAAAAAAAATAGATGTGGCTGGAATCAATCTCAACACCTAAAATGGAACAGCAGTAAATCCTTCAGAGGGATTTCTTTCTGTCCCGGAGGACAGTCGTTTCCATGCAGGTTGTTTAAGAGCAGCCTTACTTAGGTCTTCTGAAGATGTTTCCATACTGGCAGCAGGCAAGCCCAACTGTCGGGGTATATACAATTGGCATGAGACTTTCAATATTGTCCTGCAGTATTCTGTAGAACAATTTCTCATTTCTTTCCTGGATTCCCATTATGTAGATGTATCTGAAATCAAGCACAGTGATCAAGGGCAAAGTCAACCTGCATGCAAATGCACAGTTTGGGCTTTTCGAAGTTAAAACCTACAGGTCTAAAACTGAGCCCTGACCCCAAACCCCGCAGGAAAAAGAGAACCCTAAAAGAACCCTAGAATATTAATAAAAACATACTTTAATGGGTCATAGATATTATAAGGCTGCTATACCACAGAAGTAGCTCAAAGAGCAGTCCAATGCATAATCACTACGCAACTAGGGTGTCTGTCAGATAGTTAAGAGGAAGAGAAATGTGTTCTGGGGAAAGATGATGACAATTTCTACTTGAAATTTATTTAATTCAAAATGAATATTGATGCTTTAAGCCATTACTTTCCAGTTATTTAAACTTTATTTTTTTTTGGAAAACACAGCTATAGTCAATCTTCATGATTTATAGATTCTGTATTTGTGAATTTCTACTTGCTAAGATTTATTTGTAATTGCAAGATCTCTGCTTGTGATGATTTTGCCCTACATTTCGCCAAAGGCGGGATGGTCAATTCATGTTCAAAGATATATAGATACCATTTTTTAATTTTTCTCCTTTGCATTGTGAACAGGGTACATGTTCACTGAGCATGTCATCCATTTTACATTCAGCAATGTAAACACATTTGTATCATCTCATTCACTGTAATATCATCACAGCAACACTACTTATTCCACTTCCTCTCTGAGTCCATTCCTTCTTCTTTTTTGGGGGGGTGCATCACTGCCCTCTGGTGGTGGGAGTAGGAGGCCCAGCCTTGCTGCTGGATTTGAACCTCCAACCTAGTGGGCTGCAGTCCTGCGCACAACCACTATGCCACTGGGGCTCAGCCCCCATTCCTTCTTCTTTTCCCATCCTCTGAACTCTGTTCTTGGGTAAATACTGCTCTTTGGACCACAAAGAGTTGATCTGAACGGTGGAGCTAAGGGTCGGTCTTGTGGTCCCACCAATCTCTATCTGACCAGTAATCCTGATCTCTTTTGTAATTCTGAGCTCTTTTCCACATTCTTCTCCCACTCGATTCAGACCTTCCAATGTGATCCCCTAAGAGCAGCTGGGTGGTAGCTGGGCACCATCTAGTTCTTCTGGTCTCATAGTGGTGGAGACAATACCCGTAATTTCTGTTATTTATAGTAGTCGTTACTCTGAAGACTGAATTAGAGAATACTAGCCAGACTTGGCTCCTTCACAACACATTTATTTTGGATTTCATCAAATGCACCTTAATCTTTACCTTGGAATGCCTACTGCAACCTTTGCCCCCCCTCAGACCCCCACACCAAGGCACAGTCCCAGGCTCATGCTCTCTACATGGCTCAGGTGTTACGTTCTCTGCACACCTGCCCTTCTTGTCACTGCCTCACAGAACGCAGTTCTTTGTTATTCAACACCAGTCTCTGACTCTTGCCCCTCAATCCTTTGCCCTCTCCTATTATCATTTCTCTTGGGCTCGTTCTTTCCTGACAACTATAAACACGTTCAACTTTCTTTCAACCTGAATTTTACACCCTTAAGCTCCAAACCCACTTTACCCTATTACTTTCCTATATGCTCACATATAAGCCGAGTTTTTCCAGCATATTTTTTAAATGCAGTTTTTGTGGTAAAATTAGGTGCCTTGGGGCTGAGCCCCAGTGGTGTAGTGGTTGAGTGTGGAACTGCGGCCCACTGGGTTGGCGGTTCAAATCCAGCGGCAGCTCTCCAGGAGCAAGCCTGGGCCTCCCACTCCCACCAGAGGGCAGTGATACCCCCAAAATAAAAAAAAAAACAAAAAACAAAAATTAGGTGCCTTGGCTGATATTTGGGTCTGCTTGTACTCGCGTATGTACGGTAGTCTCTCTCAGCCCTCTCTGTTCTGAAGAGTAGCTTACCTTCCTTCCCTTTCCATTAATTTCTCAACCTACTATCCTCTCTTCTTGACCTCCTGACACTATGCAGACCACTCTCCCCAGTCTCCAATAACCTTCTAGGCTTAAGCAGCCCAACAGACACTTTCAGCCCTCTGTGTGTTCAGTCTGCACCCGCTCTACCCAGAGCACCATGCCCGCTTCCTACGATGAAATGCAGCTCAGCCCTCACATCCTCTGGGAAGCTTTATCTGATTCCCAAAGTGGGGGGAGGCACTTCGGGATTTTAGAATACGTCTGAATGTATCTTTTTTTCTGACTGGGGGTCACATATTCTATATTGTTCTTCATTATGTCATGGATTGGATGATACATTATAGGGCTATCCGATTGCCCTCCTTCTAGCCTCTGCAGCTAGGACGGTGACACACGCAAAGTAGGTGCCCGATAAGTGTGCAATACACTAGGTGTAAATTAGATGGTATCCTTCCCATCAAATGTTCCATTCGCACTTGAAACATTGTGTCTTAAGCAGAAAAGACTGGTGCTGGCTAAACCACAACTGTGAACAATAGTGAAGGCTTGACTAATGTTCACACAAACCCCACTATCCACAATTGACACAAGGTTATTGTGAGAGCCCTGGCTTTTCATGTCACATAGCCCAGCACTTCGACTACACTGGTGTGGCGGTCATGTACCTATGTCAATTTCATGATTGAGATGTGGGGGTGGAGTCTGGCCTGTCAATCTGGAAATAGCTATTGAGTAGCCAATGGGGTCTCTGTGTGGGCATGGCTTTCTCCTGGGAATCCTGGGAGGTCTCATGGTGTTTCCCTTGTGGAGATGAGAGACTATTTTTCCCAGTTGTTGGGAGTCACTGTACTGACAAGATGGCAGCATCCGAGAAATCGGAAGAGCCGGAGAAGAAGCCACACAACCTTGCCCTGATAGAACTAGACCTCTGAAGCCAGAAAAGCCACAGAGAGACCCCCTGCCAGCGCTGAGATGTTTCTATCACCACTGGATGCTGTTGATGGACCCTGAGCCCTGGAAGCGAGGAGCCATGGGGAGACCCCTGCCAGCACTGGGACTCTGCATCCACTGACCTGTGACTTTGTGAGTCAGAAGGAGACTTTATAGACTGGTATCGAACATATGGGCTAATATCAGACTTATGACTTTGACTGGACTGGGCTGAGATATTTTCTCAATGTTCCATTCCCCTTGTTTATAAACCTTTCCCTTATATCCGTATGTGTGTCTATGAATTTGTTTCTTTACTCTACCCGGACTAACACAACTGGTTAGAATATCAATGCAGGACTGGTCAACTCTTACTTTTCCAAAGGATCACTCATTTTCTTTAAGTTTTGGTTGAACCGTAAGGCTTGAATGTCTTGTGTCTCTATTTTCGGAGGTAGCAGTCCTTGAAGGCCAAGCATTTGTCGCTCCTGTAATGTAAATGCCATTCCCTAAAGAGAGGGGAGAGAAAGGATTAAAAGTGACTACTTACTGGACTAACACCTTTAAAATATCGTTTAAATGCAAAAATAGAATCAAAGAAAAAACAATGGAATAGTTTGTCATTCTCCCCCTCACCCAAACTGCCCAACGGTTATGAACTGGATAATATCTACTGTTTATGAGGGTGTGGAAGCACTCACACACTGTGGGAGCCCTGGTGGCATAGTGGGTCATGCTTTGGGCTACAGATTGAAACCACCTGCTTTCTACCTCTGTACAGTCTGGGAAATTTGCAGGGCAGTTCTATTCTGTCCTATAGGATTGTTAAAAGGCAGAACCAACAACAGCAGTGAGTTTGTGTCTGGTTCTGTTCCCATACTAACGAGCATCAGGATTTAGATGACTGTTTCAAATAATATTTATTTTTATTTTTGGGGGGCACCAGTGCCCTCTGGTGGTGGGAGTAGGAGGCCCAGCCTTTGCTCCTGTGGAGCTGGGAGTGAACCTCTTCTATCCTAGTGGGTCGCAGTCTTGCGCACAACCACTATGCCACCGGGGCTCATCCTGAGTATTTAATTTTTAAAGCACATACTAAAAATAAAATAATTCTACTTTGAGATAACCATTCTAGAGAAATATGCCATACATGAAAGGAAAGCAGCTCTATAAAAGAGATTCGTTGAAGTGCTGTTTCCAATTGTCCTGGCTGCTATAGACTAACGGCAAGCCCTTCAGGGGTAGAATCATGACAGGACCTCTATCTATACTAGAACGACCTCTCTCCTCAGTGCCTAACAAAAGAGGCTTAGAAGACATAGAGCAAACACTGCCAGAACTCGACCATGCAGCAAGCACAGTCACAGACTGTAACAGCCAACTCTTCGGTGATGGAGGGAAAAGCAGGGGGAAAATAACTTGAACCACACTGTGCACGGACCTCTGCAGAGCAGCCCCTGTTCACCGGAGCCCATGGAGCATAGCCAGGACACGCCGTGCCGCCAGGAACTGAAGTCATTTAGAAGTAAGTTCAACAGCCACAGTGCAATGCCGTTACCCACTCCTTGCCATCAAGTTGATCCCAACTCATGTGACCTTAAAGGACGGGAAGAACTTGCCTTGTGCGTTTCTGAGACTAAACCTTTAGGAGCAGAAAGCCTCAGGGAGTGGCTGGTGGTTTCGAATGGAGGACCCGGAGGCCAGCAGTCCAATGTCTAACCAGTACACCACCAGGCCAATGGCATTGGAAATGAGCAACAGAAACACATGTCAGGATTTCAGCTGTGTGGAAAGTAAGCAAACAAAGCACCACCGACACTCACTGCCAGCAAGTCCTTTCCCATTCACACAACCCTACAGGACAGACCGGGGCCCTGAGACCTCCTGGGGCTGTAGGTCTCTATGGGAGTAGAGACCCTCGTCTTTCTCCCCCGAAGCACACTGGTGACAGCTGAACTGGGGCTAGTTAGCAGCCTGACGTATTACCACTATGCCCCACCCTCCTCGTGCGGGGGATCCCGGGAATCACATCTCACCCTCCTAAGTAACCAAGGTCAAGGGAAGGCATCACTAAGGAAATCAGAAGGTGATCTGGGATGAATTTTAAAAATACACAACAGACCACAACTTTATGCAGGGCAGGCAGTATTTAGAGGGAAATTTATAGTTGCAAATAATTATTTTGTAAAAAGCAAAGAATTCTGACAACCTTAGTCACGCCTGGACAATCACTTCCTGGTGGACTCAGTAGAGGTTTACTGCCTCCTCTTCAAGGTGCTCGTGAAAGATTCTTGGAGCTGTTTTTCTTTGGTCACATGCTGTTTCTTCCTACCAGCCAGAGTCCGTAACAATGCCCGACACTCACCCAGGGGATGTGCAGGGAAGCATGCCAGGCAGAAAGATTGCTCTCACTGCCCTCGGGTCCATGCAACAGGGGAGACAGAACGGCCCTGTGGGTCTCCCTGGCTGTCAAGCCTGAAAAGCCTCATCTTTCTGCCCTGCAGCGGCTGGGTTCAAGTGATGGACCTTGTGATCAGAGCAGTCCCAAATGAGGCTTTCTAATCTCCTAAACTGCTAGTCTTGAAAACTCACCAGGTCAGTTCAAGTCTATCCTCCAGCGTCATTCTGAGTTAGCATCACCTGCATGGCAGCGAGGCCGAAAGAAGACGCCCCTGCCCTCGCTAGTCCTTTCCCTCCGAAGTGCAGTTAGAATCACTTTTCAGGGATTAGCAAATTCCCATAGAAATTTGAAAAGTTATTTGAGAAAAAAATATTCCAAACAATTGGGTCAGAGCTAATCAGATAATGAAGTACCACGCAATGGGACTCAGAGATTACATGCACAGAGCATTTTAGAGTGCACAGAGGAGATTAACAGTTTATTACTTTATTTTCCTCTGCAGCAAGCTGCGTGAGGAAACTGGGGTCTGTGGTAGCTGGATGCTCTTGTGTCAACTAGACACGCCTGGTGAGGTCCAGAATCCAAGCTGTCCTCGATGTCTTAAGCTTCCTTGTGTAAGAGTGTGAGGCACTGGGAACTGTGCACTCTGCTCCCCTGCCTTCCTCCTTGCTGCGACGATGCCGCTGGCCCTGCCCTGCCAGGCTTCCTTCTACCGACCTTGGATCTGCGAGACTCTGCACCTGCTGGCCTGGCACGCCTTGCCTTCTGCATCACTGCATGTGGCTACCTGCGTCTGACAAGGGATTATGAACAAGTCTGGACTCATGCACTTGAGCTGGACTGGGCTGAAAGCCGAAAGGCTTTCTTCACATATAATTCTTTTTTATACAGAGATGAGTGTCACTGGATTTGTATTTCTAGACAAGTCAGTTTAACACAGGCTCCAGAGAGGTTATATCTAAATTTCCTAGAGAAAAAGGTGCAGAGTTGGGCTGAGCCCCGGTGGTGTAAATGCTTGAGTGCAGGACTGCAGCCCATGGATTTGGCGGTTCAAATCCAGTGGCGGCTCTCAGGAGCAGCACTGGGTGGCTCTCATGACTACCAGAGGGCAACGAGGCCCACAAAAAACAAAAAACAAAATTTTAAAAAAAGGTGCAGAGTTGAGTTTAAAATATCTGTATCTATCTACCTACCTACTACCTACTTATTAAATTATTTTATTGGGGGCTCGTGCAACTCATCACAATCCATACATCCACTGAATCGGGCATGTTTGTATAAATTTTGCCCTCATTCTTTTCTAGGCTTTGTTTTGGGGGGGGCATCACTGCCCTCTGGTGGGAGTAGGAGGCCCAGCCTTGCTCCTGGGGAGCTGCTGCTGGATTTGAACCGGCAACTCAGTGGGCCACAGTCCTGTATACAACCACTACACCACCGGGACTCAGTCCTCTAGGCATTTACTTTCTATTGAGTTCTTGGTATCAGCTCTTTCCCTCCTCTCCCTCCCCCCTACCTCATAACCCCTGAGAGATTGTACATTGTTATTATTTTTATCTCTCACACTGACTGCTGTCTCCCTTCCCCTATGTTTTCTGTTATCCTTCCCCCTGGAGAGGAGTGTATGGTTACGTGTTGATCATTGTAATCGGTTCCCCCTTTCTCCCTCTCCCCTGCTTCTCCCTCCCCTTCTGGTATCACTATTTCCACTCCTGTTTCTGGATTCTTTGCGTCATGAGCGTCCTTCCTTTCTATACCTGTGTACATGTTCCGGTCTAGTCTCAAGTGAGAAGCAGCAATGGGGTCAT
>PVJH01024781.1:0-32603 GCA_004026705.1 Nesogale talazaci | reverse complement strand
AAATAAAAAAAAAAAAAGACAACACTAATGAAAAAAAATAAATAAATAAAAAATAAAACCTGTTGTTCCCACACAATTTGTTGAAAGGGTGTCTCTTTCCCATTTTATCATCCTTTGTTGAAAATCAATTGCCTGTAGATGTTTTTATTTCTGGGTTTTCTATTCTTTTCTATTGGTTTATATACTTCCCACCTTGCCAGTTCCAGAGTGTTTTGACTACTGTGACTGTGTTAGAGGGTTTGAGTCAGGTTGTTCAAGAACCCTTAGTTTTTCTTCTTTGGGGGCCTTCTTTGCTGGGTTTCTTCCTTGTCAATGTAAATATGGTAAAGTTTTTATCCATTTGGTTGGGAATGGATTGAAATTTCATTGCATTCATAAACTCCTTTTTGTAGAATTGACACTTTCACAGTAGTAATTCTTCTTATCAACAAACATGAAATATTGTTTCATTTGAGAAGATCTCATTTGTTTTATTATAATGGTGTTCTGTATTTTCTTTGTTTCTTTTGTTAGGTGTATTCCTAAGTCTTTCGTTTTTTGTATGTCTGTTGTCAATTGTATTTGCTCTCTTTATGTCTTCTCAAGAGCTCTTTCCATGGATATATAAGAATCTTACTGATTTCTGTTTCTTAAGCATGTATCCTCTTACTTTCCCAAATCCATTGATTGTTTCCAACAGTTTTTTTTTTGTGTGTGTGTGTGAAGTCCTGAGGGTTGTCTAGATAAATAACTGCGTGATTTGAAATACCAAAACTTTCAATTCCTCTTTGCCCAGTTGTATTTCCCTGATTTTCTTTCACTGTTTAATATTTCTTGCATAGAATCCCACCAGTATATTGGTGATAACATTGATTGTAGTGGGCATCCTTGTCTAGTTCCTATGCTCAGGGAAATGTTTTCAGTTTTCCCCACTGATCATGCTGTTGACTCCTGATTTTCATTTAGGCCTCTATTATGTTGAGAAATTTCTTCATTGTTAATTCAGTGAGTGTTTTATATTAGAAATGAGTACTGGACATTGTCAAATGTCTTTTCTACATCTATTGACATGATCATTTATTTATTATCCTTTGGCTTGTTTATGTGATGAATTATGACAATTTTTCTAATTTCAAACCATCCTTATGTCCCTGGCATGAATGCGATTTAGTGATGAATTATATTTTTATAAGTCTTTGGATTCTATTGGCCAAATGTTATTGAGAAATTTTGCCTCTATTTTGGACTATAATTTTTGTCTTTGTGGGATCCTTGTCTCATTTTGATATTAGGGGCTTCCTTGCTTCATAGAGTGGGCTTGGGAATTCATTGTCACTTGCTGTATTATGGAATAATTTACACAGAATTTGTTATAGTTCTTTGCTAAAAACATGGTGAAATTCTCTTGTGAAGCCATCTTGTTCTGGGCCTTTTTGGTTTGGAACTTTCCTTATGATCTGCCATTTCTCTTCTTTTGTTATCGCTCTGTTAAGGTTTTCTACTTTTGAGTGTGTTAATTTGGGAAGATGGTATATTTAAAACTATTTGTACATTTCTTTTAGGCTATCAATGTTGCTAGAGTCCAGCCTTTCATAGTAGTATTTTATTATTTTTTATTCCATTTGAGTTTATTATGATATCACCATTTTCAGCTCTAATTATAGCAATTTGCATCTTCTGTTTTTTACCCCATTGTTAATTTTGACAATGATTTGCTCTTATTTGTTGTTCCTTTCAAAGAAGCAACTTCTTGACTTAATGATTTTTCAATTGCTTTACTCTCTCCCCACTTGTTTATTTAGGCTCTGATTTTTATAATTTCTTCTCTCTCTCTCTCTCTCTCTCTCTCTCTCTCTCGGAGGATTTATGCCATTCCTCTTGTTCTACTTTTGGGGCTGTTATATAAAGTTGATTTTGATTTTGTCCTTTAAAAAAATATATGTATTGATTGTTACAAGTAGCCCTCTGATAAATGCTTTTGCTGTATCCCAATTTGGTGCATATGTTGTAACATTGTTTTGTTTTGTTTTGGAGGGCATCACTGCCCTCTGGTGGTCATGGAAAGTACCCAGCGCTGCTCCTGAGAGCCATCGCTGGATTTGAACTGCCAAGCCCGGGGGCTGTAGTCCCGCACTCAATCGCTTACGCCAGCAGGGCTCACCCCTATTCTTGCTGATTCTAGGTTATATATTCATTCCAGATTTAATTTTGTCTATTACCCAGTCTTTTTGAAATAGTGTGTTATTAAGAATCCATATGTTGGTTTGTACCTTCTTTATTTCTATTCTTGAGCTACCATTTCATAGCATTATTATCTGAGAAAATGGATTAAAGGAACTCAATGTATTTTCAATTTTGAAGATTTGCCCCATAGCACATGAGGCTTATTTTAGATTATGCCCTGTGAATTGGAGTGTAATATATACTTTTTAAAATTGTTGGCTGGAGTTCTCTATCTATGGTCAAAGTGGTTAATTGTGTTTTTTCCCTCTTCTATTTCTTTCCTGAGAATATTTCTGCTCTGTCTTTCCTTAAGTGTGGTGTGTTGAAGTCTTATTTTATGGTTGTCAAGTTGTTGATTTTTTCCTTCAATTCTGTGAGCATTTTGGTGCAGCAAAAAAAAAAAAAAAATCTGAAGGCCTCAACCAAATGAACTGACAACGTGGGAGAAACAATGAGTTCATATATAAGAACAAGTGTGAGAATGATGACTTGAAGGCACCCAATAATAGCAACGCTTTCTTTTTATATTTTTCCATTTTCATCACCCTTCTCTCATCTATATTGGGATCAAATCATAGTAACACCTTCAGTGGATGCTCAGGAACTTTTAAGACTCCAGACTCTGCTGACTAAAGTGTCTTGTAGACATTGTGTCTGTGCACTCTGTAATATATAAAACTATGTAGTTTTATATACTATCAACTTACCCCATGACCCCTGAGACTAGGATCTTGATCTCCTAGGTCCAGGAATTAATTTTCTCAGTTTTAGATTATGCCTAAGAAGTTTTCATAAACTTGACCTGTGTATATTTTAGTATATATTTGCAACAAACTTAAATACACATATAGAAAATTCTCAGTCAAATATCTATCATCGGGCTGAGCCACGGTGGCATAGTAGTTGTGTGCAAGACTGAGGCCCTTTGGGTTGGCAGTTTAAATTCAGCAGCAGCTCTCCAGGAGCAAGACTGGGTCTCCTACTCCCACCAGAAGGCAGTGATGTCTCCCCCAAAAAACAAACAAAACAAAACAAAGTATCTATCATCTATTCATCTATATCTATCTATATCATCATCTATCTATCTAAGTATACTCCTACTTCTGTTTAATCTGCATAGATACCCAAGCCTCTATTTGTGGATGAACCCACGAATGTGGAATTTTATATATAATTGTTTTCTTTTCAATTACCATTAGATCTTGCAAACCTCTAACTGTCTTCACCTGATTTCATTCATTTGTAAACTTTTCTTTTCATGGCATATTGCCCTCCACTTAGGATGAGTTAAATTTTGTCTACCTTCTAGCCCAGCTTTCCTCTTCCATTCATATTTTCCAACCCTCATAATTTTCAAAGATTGTTTCTCTTAGAGGGAAAATTTTTTCTTGACACTTAAAATAATAGTCTCATATATGGTGCTGTTCCAGTTAGATGCCATCGAGTCAACGCTGATCCTGAGTGACCCTGCGCACAACAGAATGAAGCATAGCATAGTGCTGCACCCGCCTCTCAACTGTTCCCCTGCCTGAGCACATTCATTCAACCACTGTGTCAGTCCATCTCACAGACAGCCTTCCACTTTTCCCCCCTCCCCCTTCATTGTGCCAAACATGTAATATAATTCTTCAGCAACTGGACTCTACTGACATTATATCCAAAGTAAGTAAGATGGGCTCTTACTTTTATTGCCTCCGAGGAGGATACTGGCTCTACTTTTTCCAATACAGTTCAGTTTGTTATTTTAGTAAGTCATGTTACTTTCAACATTCTTGGGTAGCACCTCAAATCTAATGTATTGATTCTTTATCAGTCTTCCTTATTACATGTGCAACAACTCCGTGGATATGATGCAATGGAGAATACCATGGCTTGGGTTAGGCATGAACTTAGGCCTCAATCTAATATCCTTCCTTTTCAATACTCCAAAGAGGTCTTGTGCAACAGATTTTCATAATGAAATATGTCTTTTGATCTCTTGACTACTGCTTCTATGATCATTGATTGTGAATTCAAGAAAAAAATCCTTGATAACTTCAACTTTTTTTTTTACATTTGTCATAATGTTACCTAGGGGTTGTATTATGAAAATGTTGGTCCTTCTTACACTGAATGCTACAATTCTGGTCTTTTTCTAAAAGTGCTTCAATTCCTCCTCACTTTCAGCAAGCAAGGTTGTGCAATCTGCATACCACAGCTTGTTAAAAATATTCCCTCCAATTCTGATGCCACACATTTCATCATATGAGGCAGCTTAGCTTCTCTGATGATTTTTTCAGCACATTGATTGAATAAGTACAATGCAAGAATACAGCCATGAATGCAAACCTTAATGAATTTTAAACAATGCAGCATTTCTTTGTTGTGTTATCATAATTGATTCTCTCCTCCTACAAGTTATAAATGTGCACAATGAAGTTTTCTGGAATTTCCATTCTTCTTGTGGTTATCCGGAGTTTGTGATGTCCCACAAAGTTGATCCTTATCATAGTCAATGAAACTCAAGTAAATAGCTTTCATATTCTGTGCTTTGAGCCAAGAGTTTTCTGACATCAGTGATGACATACCTTATTTCATGTCTTCTTCTGAATCAGTCCTGAGCTTCTGGCATTTCCCGGTCAATGTAATACTGCAGTTGTTGGACAATCTCCAGCATAATTTTATTTTTATGAGATATCAATGATACTGTCCTATAGTTTCAGCATTCTCTTGCATCTTTTTTTTTAATTTTTGAACTGAGTACAGCGATAGTTCTCTTCCAATCAGTTGGCCAGGTAACTTACTTCTAAATTTTCTGCAATAGAAGAGTGAGTGCTTCCAGTTTTTCTCCAGTTTCTGAAACATTTCATTGGGTATTATATCGTTTCTTAGAGCCTTATGTTTGGCTAATATATTAAGTGTAGTTAGAACTTTGTCCTTCAGCACCATTAGTTCTTGCTCAGATGCTACCTCCTGAAATGGTGGAATTGCCCTCTATTCATTAATTTCATTTAACACAATATCCTATGCTTCCATCACAAATATTCTTGCTTTCTCTCCCTATTTAAGGTTAGTCAGCCCCTGAAGCCATACCAGAGACAAAAAAGCCTCCAGTTTAATACCAGATCCACATACTTGAACCAGACCAGATGAACCTACTTTTATCATTGTTTGAGCCGTTTACTTGACATAAATGTCTTTACTCACATATATGTATATTAGCATCACTTGTTTTTCTTCTCTGATGAACCCAGCCTAAAACAACTTAAGTGATCTCATCCAAAGTAAACTCCACTTAATATAATGGTTCTCACACTTATATTAACAGTTCAAGCATATCCTCTAGAATTACAGATAAAAAGACCAAGATCTTGTAGACATATCTGTACATACGCTACAGAGCTATTTTATACTCTAACTAAACCAAATGATTTTCCCTGATCTCCAAACTGTCTTCCCCTCCTTGTTCCTAATTTAATGACTGATATTAACCACCAACCTATTGATAAACCCTAAGAAGTAGCTAACATAATTGCTCTCTTTGTTATAGTTCTCCTCTTGTGTTTGCTATATCTCACTACTTATCCAAGCGCCTTGATTCTTCTGATGAAATGGAGCTCTAATTAGCCTACTTTTCTCCCTCTCCCTTCCTTAACCTGTACTCATAAGGGCTGCTGGCAGAGAATAGCAAAAACATTCAGCTGGGATTTTGAAGAGAACTAATGAAGGGACTAGCAGCAGACTTAATGTGAAGCTAATGAAGCTGAAGCTGCAGGACTCTCATTTTCTTCTGCCTCTGTGAGGACAGGGAGTTCAGCATACAATGTTCTGAGTGGGCATGAGCCATCAGATTGCAAGCAGGGATCATTGCTGTAAGCATATTTTTTTCTTTATAAAATATCTAAGTGTATCTCAGAAGAAAGGATTTAAACATATGTCTCTAGTAAGATAATATTTCCCAGTCTAAATACATATTCATTATTATATATAATTGGATATCCATAATTTTATGTTCCTTTCTTTAAAGCGGACTCAGTGACTTTTGTAAATATCAGTTAAGTGAGACTCTGTAACTATTTCTGGAAGCAAAGAAGGACCTGGGGTTGCCATACTTCTTCATTCTTTTTCATTTCTTAAATCATCTCTGGTATGACAGGTTTCCTCACTCCTGCTGATTCCTCATCAGAATTATCTCTGAAGTCCATGATTCCACCTGTAATTCTACTAACAGCTCTTAAAAGCAATTTTGGCTTTTAATATTAGGCAATTTAAAATTCTTCCAACCACTATACATTCCTTCCAAAACTGCTTCCATTTGTGGATACATGCTAGAGTGGCACTTCACGCCCAGTTTGAAATTATGTCTTTCTTATGAGTGGCTGTGTGTCAATCTGGGTTATCCAGAGAAACAAAATCAGCGACACTCACAAGAAAGGACTGAGGCATCTAGCCTAGTGGAAGTCAATCCCATGGGCCCAGCTGGAGCTCTCCTGCAGATCAGTTTCTACAGGTCAATGAAGCAGAAGACTCAAGAGCAAAGCAGGGAAACCACAGGCAATTGGATGCAGAGTCTCATGGATCCAAAGACAGTGGTTCCCAGACATTGCTGGATGAAGATGCAGACCCCAAGTAAGGAGAACAGCAATGGGACAGAGAGAGAATAATTCTCACTTTCTCTACTCAAAAAAGTCCCCACTCCCAAAGAAAGCAGTATCATCAGGTTATGGCCTGATTGATAAGTTGGACAGAGGTTCAAGTTGACATAAAATCTAACCATGTCATACTGCTGTAACAAAAGTCACACCAGTGCATGCCTTGTGTTGATTTTGACTCCTAGTGGTCCGACATATAACAGGAGTTCTGATGGTTTAAGGAATTATTCAGTGGGTTAATACACACAAGGGCAGCAGTCAAAATTACCAGCTGTACTATGGAAGAAAGGAGATTTTCTACTTCCTCAGTGACTTAATCTCAGATATCTATGGAAGAAGTTCTACCGTGTCCTAACTGAACCAGAATTGATGTAATAGCAGTGAAATAGGTTTTGGTTTGGGCCCTTTTCACAACGGAAGAAAAGCCTGACTGGCCCTACATATCAATTCTCTTTGACTTGCAGTCTATCCTGTCGACTGCAGTCCTTAATCTTCTTCAACGAGTCTTTTAAGTCCTCTTCCTGCTCAGCATGCGAGATTAAGGTTTTTGCCTACATTTGTTGTGTTCTTCCAAATCAGATGCCAAATTATTCTCCCTATATAGACCAACCTCTCGAATTGTTTTCTCAGAATACAGAATGAACAAACATGGTGGAAAGATGCAACTCTGATGCACACCTTTCCTGATTTTTAACCAAGCAATGTTTTCTTCTTCCATTTGAATGACTGCCTCTTCGTCTATGTAGAGGAAGTCCATGTGCACAATGAAGTGTCCAGGAATTTTCATTCTTCACAATGCTAGCCATAGTTTTTGTTTTTCATAATCCACACAGTCAAAAGTTTTTACATAGTTAAGGAAACACAATTAAAATATCTTTCTGATGTTCTCTGAATTCAGCAGTGATATGATATTGTGCTATCTTTGCATATGAATCTCACTAGAATTATGGGCACCTCGTGTCAGTGTATTGGAGCATGCATTGTTGACTGATACACAGAAAAAAATCATAATTACATGTGATATTTGTGATTTCACTGGTTTGGTCAGTTTTCTTTCAAATGAGCACAAATATGAATATCTTCTAGATAGTCAGGTTTATTAGCATAACAGGGTGAATGGGAACTTCTAGTGGTTCATTCCCTGATGGAAATATTTCCCTTAGAATTCCTACAATTGCCAGAGCTTTATTTTTGTCTAGTGCCTTCAGAACAAGTTAGACTTCCTAATTTTTTACGACTTTTTCTTTATCCTAGGCTAGCTATTGAAATGGTAGAATACTGACCAGTTATTTTTGGTTCATTAACTGTGTTTTCCTTTCATCTTTTTTAGATGCTTCCAACATCATTTAATAATTTTTTGTGACAGATTACTTTAGCATTCACATTCCAAGACTGAATGTTCTTTCTTCCATTCTTCCAACTTGAAATGTGCAGAGTGAACTTGTCACTTCTAGCTTTCTAATTCCAGATCTTGGCTCATTTTATAGCACTTTGTTTTGTCTTCCTACACCGCCCTTTGCATTTTCTATTCATCTCTTTTACTTCACTGTTTCTTCCATTTGCTTTAGATACTCTAGGATCAAGAGCAAATTTTATTATCTTTTGTGTGTGTGTGTGTATGTGAAATACTGTGTGGTTCCAAATTAGGAAAGGTAAGTATCATGGTTATATCCTCTCATCATAATTATTCTATCTGTATGCTGAGCAAATAATAGGAAAGATTAGACTGCTGGAAGAGTGTGGCCTCCGGATTGAGAGGAAGATTTTCAACCAGCTGGCGTATGCAGATGGCACAAATTTGCTTGCTGAAAGTGAGGACTTCAAGTACTTACTGATGAGGATCACAGCCTACCACCATCAATATGAAGAGAAGCAATAAATAAAAGCTTGATAAGTGGATAAAATAATGACACAATAGCAGATTTCATCAGATTTGGATGTATCATCAATGTACATGGAAGACTCAATATATCAAATAAAAGCCTCCACCTGACAAATCTGGTGCAAACCACTTATTTGAAGGGTTAACAAATACATGTGTTACTCAGAGGACTGAAATGTTTAAAATTGAGAACCTGAGATAGCATATATGGGAACTAAATGCAATATATCTAAGTTAATTTCCTCATTAATTGATCATATATATTTTTAAATACTGTACAGAATAAAGACAAATATTTCATGTAACATTAATGTATTTTATTAGTTGTAAAATATTCTTTATAAACAATTTTATTGAGACAGAATCCAACTACCATGCAGTTTAATCGTTCACTCACATCAAGAAATGTTTTATAATCAATACTCCAATCAATTTTAGAACACTTCCTTTTTTTAAATACTCTTTGTTATTATTTCCCATCCACCATCATCCCCTACTCCCATCTATTCCCCACAGCCCCAGTCTCCTCTGCTGCAACTGCTACCAAAGGAGTAGGCCAGACTATGCAAACCGATACATGTAACATGAACAAAGGGGGTTGTTCTGTTTTCCTGATTTTCTCCTGCCTGTGCAGATGAGTCATCTTAGAATCAGCAGTGAAGGGAGAAATCCTGCAGGTCTTCGGAGAGCAGGTTCAAGGTCAGTCTGCAGGGGCACATCCTGCTGGGACTAGAGGCCTCACAAATTGTATCACAGAAATAGAAGAACAGTTTCAAGACAGTTTCAAGACTGTCCTTTACCTGCCCTGGAACCAGGAGACTGTGTAGCAAAATGACTGACAAGCTAGCTTCCTCGCCCAGAAACGCAAAGACCAAGGGACCATGTGGAAGAGAGATGAAGAGAGAGATGCAAGAGAGAGATGGGCTGCTGGCAGAGGGGACCAAAGACTATCATGCTATTTGCATAAAATGAATTGCGGTAACCTATTCATTTCCTTGCCTGTAATTTTTTTTGTTGGCATTGTAATGACATCAAACCCACCATAGATATAAAATGACCAGATGTCCCACTTTTTAACAATTTAACAACGTCCTGCAGCATTTCAACATTAAAATAAATATATTGCAATAGTATTTTTGTGTTCTATGAACAATTTTGTTGCTCTATTTAGACTAAATTTTTAATCAAGGACCCCCACACCCTCACTCCTGGTCAATGGTGTCCCGCTTAAAATCTGGTCACTTTAATATAGAGTGATGTCGGAGAAATGACTTATATCCAAATTGGTGCAGAAGGATGGACCATGGAGGATAGTCTAGCCCAGGCTTTGTGGCAATGGAGAAGTCAGAGGGGATAAGATATGGTTT
This sequence comes from Nesogale talazaci, assembly GCA_004026705.1. Taxonomy (NCBI): domain Eukaryota; kingdom Metazoa; phylum Chordata; class Mammalia; order Afrosoricida; family Tenrecidae; genus Nesogale; species Nesogale talazaci. Next base: position 22,521 of record PVJH01024781.1, on the reverse strand, counting down.
TCCATGGTCTTTTATTGCCATCATTCCCTGAATCTTCACAACTGTACCAATAGATAACAAAATAGTAAACCAAGAAAAGGTTGAACGTGTCTAGGAGAACAAGTTCCCCAGATCCACAACCTGGACTTGTGGATGCAGCAGTCAAGGGACCAAAGCCCATTCCATTGGGTAAATCTGCTGCATAAACCCTGTTTTAAGTGCTGAAAAGGGAGGAAATTACTTAGAGGAAAGGGAGGAAATTACTTAAAGTGTGCCTGACTCAAGCGATGATATATTCAATTGCTTCATATGCCCTTCAAAGTTGAACTCTGAATAAGAAAGAACAAAGAAGAACATGTATATTTGAATGATGATTCCAGAGGAGAATATTGAAACTTCTATGCACTATCTAAAGAATAAACAAATCTTTCTTGGAACACACAGCTAGAATGCGCATTAGAGGCAAGCATGACGAACTTTGCCTTTTAGTATGGACAGGCTGTCAGGGGAAACCAGTTCTTGGAGAAGGACATCCTAACAGCTATATAATAAGGCAGTGAAACTGAAGAAGGCCCTCAGCAAGGTGGATTGACTCGATGGCGGTAACAACGATATAAAATGGACGAACACTTATGGTTTGGATGGTGTGGAACTGGACAGTATTTTCATCTGCTTATATAGTGTTGCTATGACTGAGAACTAACTCCATGCTCCCAAACTCCCCACGGTGAAGTCAATTCTGATCCATATGCACTTTAGAGGACAGAATCAAATTGCTAGAAAGACTCTTCTTTCTCTAGTGGAGCTACAGGTGATTTCAAAAGGGTAGCTGCCCAAGTTGTCATTCCTAGTTCACTAAGCTTCCGAATGACCCCTAACAAGATGGTAGGGGGAATGCACCTCTGTAACAGAGTTGCCAGTGATTGGGATGCTAATTACAAGATAAACAGTACAGCTTTATAAGCCATTTGGTGAGAGAAAGATCAACCTTTGACTCTGACAAATATTTGTGGTGGTGGTAGTTGCTAGGACCCTTGATTTGGTACCCACTCATGACTGTGCTATGCACAACAGAACAAAAGATGAACTGGACCTGTACCATCCTCTCAGTCATTTCTATACTTGAGGTTGTAACCACTGTGTCAATCAATCTTGCTGGGGAATGTTCTTTTATTTGCTGCCAAGCATGATGTACTTATTCAGGGACTGATGTTTCCTGACAACATATCCAAAGCACATGATATGAAGTCTCACTCTCCGTGCCTCTAAGGAGCATTTTGGTCATACTCCTTACAGGACAAGTGTGTTTGTTCTGTTGGCAGTCTATAGCATTTTTAACATTCTTCTCTAGTACCACATGTCAAATGAATCAGTTCTTTGGTTTTCCTTATTCAAGTGATTGAAATACCATGGTTTGGGTCAGGGGATACCTTAATGCCCATAGTAGCATTGGTTGTTGCTTCCATGAGCATGGATTGTGGATTCAGGAAACAGAAAATGCTTAAAAGTTTCAATCTTCTCTTCCCTCACCATGATGTTAACTATTGGGATATTTGTGAGAATTTTGTTGTTCTTCACAGTGAGTTGTAATCCATACTAAAAGCTGCAATCCTTGATTTTCAACAGTAAGTACTTCAAGTTCTCTCTAAATGAGCGACGTAATGTTAACCAAGTAATCAGAGATGCTGGATTATATGTAGAAGCATAAATATTGGAGAAAATCTTATTAGAAATCTGTGATATTCACAAGCTTGCTTAATTAAAGATATATAAAATGTAGGGTGGTATCAAACTGTTGATCAGGTTACAGACTGATGGTATCTTCTTGTGGGTGTGGCCTCTCAAAAGGATAGCCTTGGGGGCCTTCACTTTTTTTCCTCTGCCCCCACCTTCCTACTGGATGACCATAGGGTGGCTGCCATCAGGGTATCGGATATACCCACTACCATTGGATCCACACTACTCTGCACCCGACAACTTGTGATGTTTCTATATTCTGCATCACTTTTGCGACTACATTAATCTGGAGGGGAACTTCTGAAATAGTATCAGATTTATAGACGAGTTGAATTGGGATGGAATTTTTGTGTGTGTGATATATGGTTACTTCTTGATATTAAGCTTTTTTCTTACAGATATATGAGTGACTCTGGATTTGTTTCTCTAATCAACCTGGCCTAACACCACTATTTTAAAATTATCATGTGGTAATTACATAATCTGGTGTCAATTTGCTAAGGGTGGAGTCTAGCCTGTCAATCAAGTCACAGCTTTTCATCAACCTCATTTGGAGGTTTCATGGAGATAAATAGCTCACACAGATAGGAACACAGATACACACACACACACACACACACACACACACATACACACTATGCTCTGTCTTCCTTCTTACAGGACACACAGAGCTACATTAGAGTCCTGGAGCTGGAGATCCCTGCCATCATTAAGATGCTTCTACTATCATTGGATCCATGAGACTTTCCACACACTGGCCTGTGCTCTTCCTGCATTTGGCATCATTGCATGTGTTTTATGAGTCTGAAGAGAAATTTATAGATTGGTATCAGACATATGGACTAATGTCAGACTTATAGACTTGATCAGGACTAGACTGGGATATTTTCTGAATATACAATTATTCTTTTATCTAAAGTTCATTCTGATACACATATGAGTGTTCATGAATTTGTTTCTCTAGTCACTTCACACAAACATATCATCAGCAACATTTTGCTAGTATTTGATAATAATGATTTTATATAATTATTTTCATATTCCATTGGGTTGCTTGTCATTTTAATGAACACATATATGGGTCATTTCATGTTGGTTAGTGTGATGGGTAGGTTTGTTATGCCAACATGGCCACAGAAGATTGGTGGGTCTGTTGTGATTGCACGGCCAATGAACACGCGGGATGAATTGAAGGGCAGAGATAGGAAGGGCTCGGCAAGTCCCGCCTTCTCTCTTGTTTCCGGATCTTCGGACCAGAGAGCTGCCTTGTTCATCCTGTGCCTCATCCTCCAAGCAACACTACCTGTGGGACACCTAATTGTGGGACACCTAATTGTGGACTGTGTTGCTGTGAGTTGAGGATCCTTCAAGCCCTACTTCGCCACACTCCTGGGATATACATCTCTTGAGCTGGGGACTGTTGGACTTTGTCATCTGGCTGACTGTTAGCGACCTGCTCTGCCATTTGCTGCCTGTACCTAGAGAGTCTTCATTGCTCTACAGAGGACTACTCAGCGGCCCTCAAGATTTGAAGGACTTCCAGTCTTCTAGTTGCCTCACGCAAGTGAGTTGCACCGAGCAATCTGTATTGTTTTATAGTCAACTCTTTCTTTCTTATCTTGTATAACTTTCTCAATATATAAATATATAAAAAGAATTACGAGTGTCCTGAATTTTATTTCTCTAAGAGAACCCTGCCTGACGCAGTTAGCTAGCTGGCTTTATTCCAAACATTTGGTATAGACCATGGTGGTTGAAACATCTCAGTAGGATCTATTGTGCTTTGTTCTTTCTTCTATGCCATAATTTTATCAGTCATTTCTTACCAGTGCCTGTGACCATTTGTATGGGTTTTCTTTAAAGAAGAATGCACCTGGCTGCTTTTTAAAATGCATTTTGACTTCCATTTTTAGTGGTAGTTTAACAGAATTTTTCACTTTACTTTGACATTTTGAAGATGACTATATTCTCTCCTCTGGTATATTGGTAAGTGTTCTTGTGGAAGAAAAAAAGTCCCTTTTTCTGATTTTTGTAAATAAAACTTCTATGTTTTTTGTATACTATTCTGTTTATATTTTTGTTGGAATTTCTTCTTTGAGTTTTGTTCTACCAACAAATGCAGTTCACAAATGAACATCATGAACTGAATCCATGTCAATAAGATCAAACCTAATTCAGATGGCACCTCATTTACCATCATATTTTGAATACTTTGGTAGTCCAGGTAGAGTAGAGAAACAAATTCATAAACATGCAAATGTGTTTATAAGGGAGAGGAATGGAATGTATATACAAGAGGAATGAAACATTGAGAAAGCATGCCAATTCAGTCTAGTCCAAGTCCATATGTCCAATATTAGCCCATATGTCCAATACCAATTCATTAGTCCTCTTCAGATTCACGAAGCATGTGCAATGATGCCAGGACAATCACAGGACATTGAGTGTAGAGTCTAGTGTATCCAATGGTGGTAGAAGCATCTTAGTGCTGAGAGGTGTCTCCTTTCAAGCATCTCAGCATTGGCATGGGTGTCCACGTGGTTTCTCCAGCGCCAGAGGTCTGGTTCTCTCAGGGGAAGCCCATGTGGCTTCTCTTCCAGCTCCTCCAGGTTCCAGGACTTAGGATCTATCGGCATGTTGCCATGTTGTCTTGTCAGTCGAGCATCCCAAGGGACTGAGTATTGTGTCTTGTCAGTAGACCATCTCCAAATGACTGAACCAATGGTCTCTCATCTCTACAGGGGAAATATCCCAAGGTTTTCCAGAGTTCTCAGAGAAAGCCATCCCCACACATAGGTCTCTTTGGCTAACTCCAGATTGGTAGGCTAGACTCCACCCCTACACTCTTAATCAAATTGGCACCAGAGTGCATGACTGTCACAAGTGCATTTTACCCTGCGAGATTCAGTTTCTGGGACTATGTTAGACAGTGATTCTCTGCTATTGTATATATTCAATGCTGTTATAGCTGTCATACTATCCGATCAGCATCATAATGACATCTCTATGTACAAACAAAACCAACCAGTCACAGAAAGCACTCCCCTGTATGGTGCCATCATCACAATTATTTTATTATAGAACCAATTTTTCCAACTACTGTGTCAACTCTGCTTTGTGTTTTCTGCTTTTTTTCTTTGGCCCTCAATTTCACTTTCATCATGTCTTTTTTCAGGATCTGATCACTCCTGATAACATGTTCAAACTAACCTTAGTTGTTACGAGACAGATCAGTTGACCAAACCCAAAACAAAATGAATTCTTCATATGGTAATTTCAATATTCTCATCATCACCATTCTTCAAGGGCATCAAGTTGTCTTTAGGATTCCTAAGTCATTTTTGAGCTTGCATTTGCAAGGGTGGTGATTGAAAATGCCATGGCTAGTTCTGTAGTGGACTATGTGGTGGGGTGCTAACTGTAAATTTAGCTGTTGGGATTCCATAGCTGCTCCCTGGGAAATGGATGATACTTTACATGCCCATAAATATTTGAAGCTTCAGAGCAATTCTGCTCTCCCTGAACAGGGTGATTAGTAGAATTTATTCCAAGAGAGTGAATTTGTTTTGGGGTGATTTTAGATAAAACACACTATGGTCATTGAAGAGAAATATCAGTTTTTAACCCTTTAAGAGCTAGTGTTCATCAGAATGCACTGTGTCATTTGCTTTCTTAGCTTCTGCTTTCCTGAGCATTGATTGTGAATCAGGCAAGATAAAATCCTTGACAATTTCTTTTACCCATGTATCATGATGTTGTTTAATGGCCCATTATGAGGCTTATGTTTGTATTGCATTTAGAGCCCATCCTGAAGGATGGACTCTTAGATACTATAAGCAGCCATAGTAGGTCATCTAAATGTCACAAGATAATAAGCAGCCATCTTAAAATTCTGACACCATATTCTTCATATTGTCCACCTTCTCGAGTTATTTACTACGGCTAACATTTGAGTAAGCATGGAGAAAGAATTGAACACTGATATACACCACTCCTCATTTTAATTTGTTTAATGCCATTTTTTCTGCTTGAACCATCGTTTTGGACAATGCATCAGTTTCCTATGTTCTAGAATTCCAATTCCTCTAATGTTATCCACAATTTGTTATGATCATCACCATCCAATGCCTTTGATCCGATTGAGATATTATAATCAGGATTTTTTTTTGTATTTTGTGAAATATTTTTGTCCAGTTATTATAGCACTTAGCTATAACACACAACACAAAATGTGAGGGTTTGAATCCGGCACTCTGTAGAATAAAGAGACTGTGATATGCAACTGTGAAGATTTTCCACCTTAGAATTTCTATGAGACAGTCTCCTCAGCCCTAGAGCGTTTCGACCAGTCAGAGTTGATTCAGTAATGGTGGGTTTCGTTTTGCTGAATTTGCATTTTTTCAGGATAATACATTTGGGATTTTTGTTTCTCAGCTGCTTTGACATTACTCATTTGTAAATGAGTGTAACAAATTTTTTATTTTGCTTTCATTCTAACTTCCTTTCCCTTGACCTCTAAGGTGCATGCAGAACAGATGGCCATTATCCCTGCCTTGCAATTCTGTATTATTCCTGCTTCTATGACAACATCCCATTGATTTTTGTCTTACTTTTATAGTCACTTTTCTCCTGGTTATTTTTCTTTATGTACTTCATGTATGAGTCATGTTTCATTTATTCTGATTTATTTTACTTTGCCTCTCACAAAAAATGGTATATGACCGATTCCTGAACTGTTTCTTTTTATTTTATTTCTACCTTATCTCATTTAGCTAAATGGTTAGTCATATAGTATTTTTGAAGTATTCTAAAAAATATACTCACATTTCACATATTTTATTAAAATTGATTCTATACAAAGGCCCCTCTTTCTTACCCCATAAGCTTCGTATGTAAGAATACCTCTAACTTGCTTTCTTTTCATGTCATGCTTTCCCTTGTCTTTTCAATTTATATATTTAATTAAATAGCATTGCCATTTAATGGGAAGAAACCATATAAAATAAGAAATTTAATATGATGACAGAGATGATTAAATTTTAATGGTTAAAAAAATGTAACAAGCATGATGGGTGTGTGACAGTCCACCTTCATGAGGCTGGATGTTGTGTGAGAATGGTGTGGGAGCAGGCAGTGTTTCATTCTATGCACATGTTGTCTTTATGTGTTGGAATCTATATGACGGCCTCGCACAACAAGAACAACAAGGGTGCACACATAGGAAAAAATGAAAATGAGCATGATAAGTATTGCAATATCATGTTCATTTTTCTAATGAGCCGTAAAAATAGTAAATCACAATTTGACAATAAATAAATCAAAATCGCAGAGAGCATTAAATTTTCTATTTGTGTAGAAATAAATATTACTGTTTTAAATGTGAGAGAAACTGTGAAATTAGAGGATATACACAATAAAAGGACATTAATATCTGAACTTTTATCATACCCATCAATTCTTCACAAATACTAACACAGCCACATCATGTGAGTATGGGTATGGTTACAGATTATTCATGATTCAATATCAGTCATACATATCATGTTTGAGCATAGACTTTAGAATTATAGAAAGATTTGATTCCATTCAAATGTTTAAAATATTAAAAAAATAAATAAAATTTTAGTCTCATTTCGGTTAGTATCTTTTGCAAGGTAAGCAAAATCACCACCATGTAAGTGTATTTTGTTATCCTTTTAAAATTTCTGCTATCCTTTAAAGCTGAAATGACACTGAAAATGTTCTCATTCCTTGAACAATTATGTGGGATTGATTCATGTGTAATTAAAGCAGACAGAAGCTCAACTAATATGATTTGAGGGACTACATAAAAGTCCTACTTGAATAAATCAGCTCCCAGTTGGGCTTCTTTAAATTGCCAGCATTAGTGTTTTTCCCCGCAGACTTTTTATAGAAGATGTACATATAGAATTAGATATTACATTACCTTAGAGGAATAAAACATCATGTAGCTAATATATTAACAGAGAATCACTTTTTTTGCATTTACCATGATATTTGAACATGACATAACAGGATTTTAAAGTGAACTCTAAAGAATAAAATTTATCAGCAGTACAAAAAGTGCCAAAGACAAAAAGACAGAATGTTTTATCCAGCATTTGACGTTGATTCAAAAACAATCACATAAAGTTAAATAAGACCCACTGGGTAGTGTTCATAAATTCACATGAATCAAAATGCATGTGCATCCATACTTATTTGTATGATTGAAGTCATGTTTATTAGATAAACATTTGTTATTGTCGAGTTTCAGTTTAGACTCATAACAAACCACTGTACAACAGAACAAAACACTGCTAGGACTCGCTCCATCTACACAATCATTCCTATTCTAGAACATATTGTTGCATCCAGGGTAAATACATCTTGTTGGGGACATTCCTCTTTTTTACTACTTCTACTTTTGCCAAGTATGATTTACTTCTCCAGAGACTGGTCTCTCCTGAAAAGGTATCCAGAGCACCAGAAACAAGCTCTTCCATTCATGCCTTCCATCCATGCCTCTGCCATTCTGGCTACATTTTTTTCAAAGACAGTTAGCTCTTTCCCTGCCAATCCATAGTATTTTTAGTGCTCCTTGGCAGCTTCACAGTTAAAATGTGTGGTTTTTTACTCAATGTCCAATTTCCACGTTAAGTGAGTCAAAATACTATGATTGGATCAGGCACAACTTAGTATTCAAAGTTAGTAGCCTTACTTTTCAACACTCCAAAGATGTCTTTTGAGATAGATTTTTCCCAGTTCAAAGTGTTCATTGATTTCTTGACTGCTGCTTCCATGAGCATTGATGGTGGATCCAAGCAAGACAAAATACTCGCAACATCATTTTTTTCTTTATTTAGCATGATGTTACCTATTGGTTCATTTGTACAGATTTGGGTTTTCTGTGCATGGGTTTGCCATCCATTTTGAAGGCTGCAATTCTTGATTTACAGAAATTTCTTTAAATCCTCCTCGCTGTGAACAATGTTGTGTCATGTACATATCACAAGAGTTCTTAATAAGCTTGCCTCTAAATCTGATGCCAAATTCTTCTTCAGATAATCCAGCTTCTCTGATGATTTCCTCAGCATGCAGATTGAATACCTACAATGAAGAGACATAATCTGAGATAGTCAGGGGTGTTTGTGTTCACTTGGCACCTGTAGGAAGTTAGCCTGAAGAGCAGGTAACTACACAAATACCTGTTTGGGAGACGTGATCTAGAGAAATGACTCCCTGAGTCCGACACCTTCGTCTTGCTCCCTGGGAGTTGGACCGGAGTGCTGCTTGAATTAGCTGCCTTGCCTCTACACATGTACTGTGCTACCTGTGACCAAGACAACCCATCGTCGGTGGTGGACATGTCGCCGGCCATGCTGTTCCATACTGTGGTGCCGCCCACCCCTTTCTGTATCTGCTGTCTTTGTGTCAATTCCAATCATCTGATCACCACTACAGATGTACTTCCTGCCACTTCACACTGCTACACTAGAAGGCTTCATTATGACCTGCTTCAATATGCTGAACTAGTTGTCTCTGCTCCACCTCATCATCTCATTTTTCTACTGTCAGCTTCCTGGATCTTGAAACAGTGGTTGCCATGAGCTGGCAGCTCCTTCAATAGATTGACTGTCCCATGAAAGCAAGATGGACTGGGATCTCTGTACAGCTGTGCGTGTTGTGGTGTTCTTTTTCACTCTATAAACCTATCGTCTTATATTCATATAATCATGAATGCCCTGGTCTTGTTTCTCTAGGGAACCATGCCTAACACATAACCCTAATGACAACCTGTAATGCTTTTAAATCAGATAGTCTTCCATTGTTCTGTTCACATAACTCCTTCTTGTACAGGTCTTGCATGTGCACAATACAGTGTTCTGAAACTTCCATTCTGCTCAAGGCTGCCCATAGCTTGTTTTAATCCACACAGTTAAATATCTTTGCACAGTCAGTAAAACACAAGCAAATGACTTTTTGGTACCCTTTGATTTGGGTCAAGACCCACCTGACATCAGCAATGGTAGTGCTTATTCCACACCCTCTTTTGAATCTCAACGACCTTCTAGTTGCTTCCTACCAATGTACTGCTGCAAGCATTTTGGGATGATTTTCAGAAAAATTTTGTCTATATGTGATACCAGTGGTATTCTATAATTTTTGCACTCTATCATATAAACTTTCTTTGAAATGATATAAATATGGATCTTTCCAGTCAGTTTGCCACATATCTTTCTTCTAGATCTTTAGCCAGTTGGCCAAGTATCCCTAGATAAGTACATGTTTCCAGGACTTCCAGTTTGTTGGAATCTATTAATTGTTATTTCATCAATTCATGGAATTTTGGTTTTGGTTAATTCCTCCAGGGCAATGTATATGCATTCCTAGAGTATCATTGGTCCTTACTAAAACACTACCTCTTGAAATGGTGGAATATGGGCTAGTTTTGTTTGTTTGTTTGTTTGGTTTGGTACAATGACTGTGAATTTTCTCCAATTTTTAAAATGTTCTTTGCAGTGTTCAATATTTAGCCTATGGATTCTTTCAATATTGCTATTTAAATGGTCTTCTTTGGTACTTTCAATTTAAAATGTATTTCTTTTTAGTTTTATAACACTACATCTTTCCACCTTACATTACATTTTACTTAGTCTTATTGAATTGTTCTTTTAAATTTTCTTTCCATCTCTTTCACATTATAATTTCTTCCATCTTTCTCAGATACTCTTTGATTAAGAACAAGTTTCAGAATTTCTACTGAAATCCACAGTTATATTTTCAGTCTCTCCTGTCTTGCTAATATCTTTTTGGTTTCTTAAGGCGTGATTTTCTTGCTGTCATCTCACTAGATCTTTGGTCATTATGGAATAAACTCAAGGTTGTGTTTTGGCCTTAATAGACTTGTTTCAATTTTCTTCAGATTCAACTTGAACAGCAGATGAGAAATTGGGTGGTGGGGGTGGTTATTACACATTAGGCTCCTACATTGGTTTTAGAACTTCATGTTAAGCTTTTCTATCTCATCTTCCCACTATTGTAGTGAACATAATTTCTGTATATTCAGTCTGAGAAACTTCCCATGTTTAAAACAAAATGCTTGCAATGAAGAAGGCTTGCAAAATTCTATTATGAAACCTTCACCTCATTTCTATCATGAAGGCTTTATTTTTCAGAGATTGTTCTTTTGTCTCTCTAATTGCCAATCAATATATCATCATCACATGTTTGATCATTCTTAAACTGAAGATATTGTTAGAATTCTATAATTTCTTCAACACTCACTAGCTTTGATGGTGGGCACATAAATTTAAATAATACTAGTATAGATTAGAGTTCCTTATATTTGGATACAAATCCTTCTATCATATGCAGCACTGTGCTTCAATACAGATATTGAAACATCTTTTTGACCTGAAAACAATGCCATTATTCTTATGTTATTTACTGTCTAGTAAAACCATATTATTTTCTGACTCAAAATGCCCCAACCCAGTTTATTTCAGGATATCTTTCTTTATATGTTCTATTTAATTGTATATAACTTTCAATTTTCCTATATTCAGGCTTCATATATTAAAAGTTATGATTACTAGTCAATTTTTTCAGCTACTTCTTTTCATTTTGACTCATACTCCATCTGCAATTGAAAGTCATGAAAATTTTCACTCAGACTATCCTCCATCCACATCACTATCCTTGGCTCTACGTTGGAAAACAGCTCTCTTTAACTACAAATATGAATTCCTGCCCATCTCTTTTGGCACTCTCTCTGACAATGGTCTGTGACTATTCCTTAGGCTTTTGGAATCTTATAGTATTTTGATGCAATCCATAAAGCCTTCAGCAGCTGATTCTTCTGAAATGGACAGCCTGTTCCTTCTTATTAGTCTGTTGTTGTTCTTGCATCTCTGCTGAAACTTGTTCACTTTGCTTGACCCTGTGGGTTTTTGAAATAGCCGTTTCCTTCCTTCCAGCATCGCAGCATCACCTCCTTACAAGCCATCACAATAGTGAAAACTGAGAGACAAATGATGTAGATGCACTGTAACAGAAAAATTTGGTTTCCATGTAAATTTATAAAAAAACATGTGTTTATACTGAAGATGTGATGTGCAGGCTGTTGTGGGAGAAGAAGGACTCTAACTCTGTGTGTACCATACAATGATCTGTATGAGGCATGGGCCTCAAGCTTCCAATTGTTTTACCATAATCTTACAGGTGTCCCTCTCATGAGATTACAGGACTGCATTCAGCTAGGAAGCCATTGCAACATCCACAGAGCATTCACAGGCAATATTATGGTGTTTATTAGGGAAACTAATAAATTATGAGTCAATATAATAAATGTTCATGATACAGTTAATTTACCCCAAATATCATATCTTAGTCATGCCAGCAGGCACATCCAAATCGGATACCTTTCACCCAAAGAACCCCTCTGCGCTGATCAAACAAATGTTCCAAAGCACTTTTACTTTGACAAATTCCAGCAAGATACCCAGACCTATGAGCTAGTCTCCTGCTTAAAGGAATCCAAGCTTAATTTACTCCATGGACCAGTACACTCTATTGATGATCCTCTGTTTTCATCTCTGCACAGGGAAGGCCCTTAGTTTTAAAAACTTTATTCTCCTCATAACTCATTTTTCCCAGTGATTGTGATTGTTCTTATCTCTGCATCAGACATGGTTCACTTTATGCTCAGCAGAATAGCCAAACTAACCAATCATCATGTTACAGTTTGAAATAATCTATTTGTAGGGTCCTGTCAATCATTTGGTAGAAGTTAAAAAATCCTATAGGTAAACTAGCCAGATCAAGTAATCTCACTTGTGTACAAGAAATAATAACTCTCTAATAATTTTAAGTCCATGAATACTTATAATTAAATATGAATTCTTATTCTTGGAAACTTTAGAGGACAGATTTATTTTAGAAATAAGCAATAATACAAATACTTATTACACATGTTGATTTTGCTTTATAAAATTTCTTTTAACTCCATTTTTATTTTATCTTTTTTATTTGAAATTTATTGAAATAATTTATCTCATGTTGAAATACAAAGGGGTACTCTCCAAATGGATTTTTTTCTAAAGCTATGTACTTAATTTTGTTTAATAAAACAACCTTATCACATTCAAAGTACTCTTCATTACTCTTATTTTGTCAAATCTGTGATTATATTTTTGAAAACATTTTTCAAACTCATCTGTTTGGATGATTTTATAGTACCTCCCTCAATTTTTTCTTTTCTTCTTCCATGTGATCAAATCACTGTGCTTTCTTGTCTATCTTCATTCACAGAAACATAAAGAAGTTGCATGGAACAAGGTCAGGTGAGTCAGTTTGGTGGGACAAGAGAGGCATACTGCTTTTTGCCAAGAACTGGCACACTGAGAAGGTTGTTTGAGCAGGAGCATTGTCATGGTGGCAAAGCCAGTCCCCCACCTGCCACAAACCAGGCCTTTTTTTGTTTCACACTCTTACACAATCTTTTCGGAACCTCTAAATAAGAAGTTTGATTAACAGTCTGACCTGGTGGATTAAACTCCTAAAACACTATGAGTTGACATTTTCACCCACTCAGTAAGTTTATTGACACCTAGAATGAAGTTTGCTATTAATTGGCATTTCACCATATTTAAAATAAAAAAAAACATTCATACACTTGAATTTTTCTCATAGTGCTGTCCTTATAAGATGTGTTCAGCATCACAACAGTGACACTTTTTCCATAGCAGAAACAACTTGTCATAGCTGCATGTTGTTCTCTTAAATCAGTCATCATTCAAAAAAGCATTTCAAGCAAAAATGCTTTTATCAAAAAATTCACTCTGCCCAGAGATTCTCTTCCTAGGTGATGCTAATGTGTGCACTGTCTCAGAGTAAGTTGCTAGATGCTTGCCTTGAGGGAAGAAGAATGCATCCAATGAAAACTCCACTGACCAATGCTTTTTTTCTGTTTTAGGGGCTGGCGGTACATCCCTTATATCTGCTTTGTAGTTCATTTTTGGGTAGTGTTCTGTTCAAAGATCCAAATAATCATTTTATCAAGTAGATGACAACACATAGTGAATTCACCCTGTAGAGAGACTCAGCATATTAAATTAATAGTGCTATAAACAACTAAAAAATATAGTGGAAAGCATTGGCAATGTGACAGTGTACAAAATCAGCATAAAAAATCAACTTGATTTTTGTCTATCTGTGAAGAGTGTTTTGAAAAGGAACTCAAGTAAACAATGGCTATAGAAATAATTAAACATGTAGGAACAAACAGAAGCAGAGAAACAGGAGCTTGTATAAAGCAAATATACTACTAACTGTCCCAACAAAGAGACAAAGGAGACCTTCATAAATGGACAAACATTCCATGTTTTTGGCTAGGAAGACTTCACATTGTATAAATGTGATCATTATAGAGGAGAAAAAAACAAAAAAAATCCCTCAAATGTTTTTAACACAGGGGTCTCCACCTGGCTTCTCCAGCTTCAGAAGTCTGCTTCCATGAGGGTAAGGCTGTGTGGATTCTCCTCCGGCTCTTCCAGCTCATTGGATGCTGCCATCTTTTCTTGTGTAGTTTGTCATATCAGAGACTGACTCCCAACAACTGGGGAAATGGCCTCTCTTCTCCATGAGGCAAATATCACAAGCTTTCCCAGAAATCTCAGGAGAAAGTCATGCCCACATAGAGATCTCATTGGCTACTCAATGGCTATCCCCAGATTAACAGGCTAGACTCCACCCCTACATCTCAATCATGAAATTGGCATAATGAATACATGACCACTTCTTGTCAATTTCACAATTTTACATAACTCTGTAACCACATGTAACTTTCAAATAAACAATAAAATCATATTGATATCCAATAGGAAAAAAAGTAAAATGCATACAATTCAACATTTGCTACCATCATTTAAAAATAACATTCTATAAGTGAACAAAACAAAATATATCCTTTGCCATACAGATGCAGTTACTTGATATCTATACCTTGATCCTATAATCCTATGAATATATATTCCCCCACCCATGAGAGTTTGTAAGCCAACTACCTCATGCCTTTATTCCCCCATTTTGGGTATCTAATTTCTATATTGCCTACTTATATCAACCCAGTGCTCTGAAGAAACAATCATATCTTTCAATGTGAAGAATCTTCATTCCAATTGGAACCTTGTGAAGTGCATATTCGATAGCAAAGTCAAATCAGGACAGGCCATCCATAAAGTCAGCAGCAATATGTACCAGTTCATAGCCTCAAATAGCTTCTCTTCCTCTGGTTGTGTTCTGGTCAACTCAATGTGAGCTGTCTCACTTAGCCTCACCAGGGTAGCTATTGGTTGCCTTTCCTTTAGACCCTGGTCCTATCACAAATTCTCAACAAGCCTAGTCCTCTCACGCTAGGTAATGCACTTCAGACCAGTCATCCTACTCTTATCTTCTCTATTTTCTGTCAACCAAGTCCATGGATGTCAGTGGCCAAACTCAATCCATCTCTTTATTGCTGCAGTTCAACTTCTACTCAGAGTAGATCTAGGTGGTCACCTAACAAACATTTCAGCCTGCTGCAGGCTTCCTTTAACATTCATTCCCAGAGAGGAGTTATCTTCATGGTTCGTTTCCTTCACTTTTGAAAATCCTTCTTCAATGGTCAGTCTGACCTTTCTCAGAATGCAAATATCCTGAGTACTCCAAAAGACTGAGTGGGGCTAATTTCTTCAGAGAATTCTTTCTAGGTGTGACTTCATTGGCTACTCAATGGCTATCTCCAGACTAACAGGCTAGTCTTCACCCCTACATCCCAACCATGAAATTGTCATAATGAATACATCACCACCACACTGTGGATCAAAATGGAGAGACAATAGACTGGAGACTAAATAGAGGTCAACTAAGGTGACTGACAAGATAATATTCTATAAGAAGATGGGGATAAAATCGGTGTGTATGTAACAAGCTATTCAGAGGTTTGATAGGTAGTTTAAATTGTTTAATTGAAAAATGATGATCTGACTGTAATCCTCCATCTAATCCAAAATAAAAGCTAAAAATAAAAAAGGGTATGGATAGACAGCTTTGCATTCAGCAAGCAAAATCCAGAAACCCATGAAAAGTGAAAGTTTCTGATTTGTAAATTTACTGCATTAACATATCCAGTTTAAATATCAATAACAACAAAAAAGACAAAGTGTGTAAAGAAAGAAGAAATTCTTTACCTTAGCAGAAGAGAAAAAAGTATGAGGAAGAAAGTAACGTTGGAAGGAAGATGAAATAGTTTCAAGGAATATAAATTTACTAAGCGTTCCACCAAGATATTATAGTAAAATTATAAAAAGTACAATTAAGAGTCAGTAAGCCTAATGATTTCATCAACTCAAGAAATTATGAAGGTTTTAAGGGAGTGGAATTATATATTTCAAATCATAAAAGAAAAGTAAAACTATGTGCTAAAATTGTCCTTCAAATATGAAAAGGAAGTTAAGATATTTCAGCTTAAACAAGAAAAAAGCTCAAATGCCCTTCATTGATAGTTGATATACCCTTCAGGAAATGGAAAACAGTCTTTAGAATCAAAGTAAAGAAGATTTGACAATATTTATAGCAAGCAGAAAAAATAAGAAGTGTTCTTATTGCTAATAAAATTTATAAATATAAATTCAAGCATAATTAGATGCTTTACTCCTTTTATCCTTATACTAGTGGTTCTCTACCTGTGGGTTGTGTCCCCTTTGGGGGGTCAAACGACCCTTTGACTGGAGTTGCCTAAGATAATCAGAAAACACATCTTTCTGATGGTCTTAGGAACGAAGACACTATTCCTGTATCTGTTGCCAGGCAGGTCTGCCCACATGAAGGTATGCCCAAAAGGAGTACCCTGTGTGAAGACTGTTACCCATGCTACACCAGGCTTCAAGACAAAATTTCATTTATTTTTCATTAGAAATGTATATTTCACAATATAAAATTTCATATTGTTTGGTGATTAATCCCTGTGCTTATGTTCAATTTGTAATAATAAAAATACATCTTGAATATCAAATATTTACATTGTCATTCATAACAGTAGCAAAATTAGAGTTATGAAGTAGCAATGGAAATAATTTTATCCTTGGGGATGACCACAACATGAGCGACTGTATTAAAGGGTCATGGTATTAGAAAGGTTGAGAACCACTGCTCTATACTATATAATAGCTATGAAAGATATACAATAATTATTATAAAAGCCTACTAATGAATACATAATAAATTCAAGTGGAATGTGTAACATAGCTTCATAGTGTGGGAGAGATGGAATTAAAGGAAAGCAAATTATTTGTATATGATTCATACTCAATTGTCATTATTCAAACATTATTCTTTTATAATTAGGTGTTAATTCAAATCTCAAAACAATCACACAGATTATCCTTTAAAAATATACGTAACAAAAATGGATTTTGCAGATATAATAGCAAAATCCAAAGTACAAAAAAAATAGAAAAAATAGGAATTTAGGCTGTGAAAAGACTTTGGGCTTCAGCTCAGACACTCCCTCAACACAAGAACACGTTGCTCTAACAAAATGGCATTTTGTGATACTCACACCACCAACACCACCACCCACCCACCCTGAGACAATTTCTGAAGACAAAATGTGTGCACAAGCAAATGTGATGAAGATAGCAAATGGTGTCCCAGCTATTAAAAGACATGGGGTATTTGGTCTTAGAGACTTGAAATTAAACAAGTGGCCATCCAACAGTGAAGTAAGAAGTCCACATGAAGAACATCAGCCGGTGCAATCATCGAGAATGGGTAACAGGCATCAGAAGATTCATAACAAACAATAAACAAACAAAAATGCATTATTGAGAAGGAGGATGGGTCAGAGCAGAAATCCAAAGCCAATCAGTAGTCAATGGAACATCCCCCACATAGAGGTCACAGAGAAAGGATGAGTCAATCAAGGTGCAATCAAGCACCGATGGATCACACAATATATTTCTGGTACCTTGAGGTCTCTACACCCCCAACTATCATGTCCCCAATGCTAATTCCAATTTTGGACTGGACTGGAACATGTACATAGATATCTCACAACACATGGAACCTAGGAACAGGAATGGGAGTAGCGATGTCAAAAGAGTAGGGGGAATTGAGCGGGGGTAGGAAAGGAAGAATGAAGTTCTGATCGCAATGAATGGCACATAGTCTCACATCCCTCCAGGGGGAAGAACAGCAGAAACCAGAGAGGAAGAGAGACAGCAATGAGTGTGAGATAAGAAGACAATGACAATCTATAATCTATTAAGGGGCCACAAGTGAGGGTTAAAAAAAGAAGAGCTGATCCCAAGGGTTCAATAGAAAGTAAATGTCTAGAAAAGAATGATGGGAATATATGAACAAATATGTCCAATAAAATTGACATATGGATTGTAGCAAGAGTTCTAATAACCCCCCGATAAAATGATCTTTAAAAGAAAAATAAAGAGAGAGAGAATTGGAATTCACCTAGGTCAAATATTTACTAAATTAAATGGCACAATAAATGAAAACCCAACAAACATAGTGAAAAAAATGTTTAATAAGCATTAGCTATCCATAATGATGAAGAATTTGTACAGCATAGCTACATGAAGACAAACAACTCAATTTTAGAATTAGTAGAGGATTCTAAAGGATGATTTGTAAGAGATACACAAAAGATCTACAAGCATATGATAAGGTATTCAAAATTATGAAATTCAAAAGTATAATAGTATGCCTTTTAAGTGAGTGGTAAATTTATATCTAAAAATTGAAAAAAATAGCATGAATTACAAATGATAAGGAAAAATCGGAGCCTTGATGTATTACTTGATGTATGTATGGGCCAGGGTTGAGTACTGCAGCTCTGTCTCAACCTCTCACTTAATGCTCACTTAATGCAGTGATTCTCAACCTGTGGATTACAACCCCTTTGGGGTGTCACAGGGGTCACCTGATTAATAACAATAGCAAAATTACAGTTATGAAGTATCAGAGTAAACAGCTTTATGTCTGAAGGGGTCACCACAACATGAGGACCTGTATTAAAGGGACGCAGCAATAGGAAAGTTAAGAACCACTGACATAATAGGATTCTAAAATGATGCAGCTTCTCTGGAAGTCAATTTTGCAATTTATCAAAAAGCCCAAAACTGCTGAGCATGTGCTTAGCAGCCCAAGGTCGGCAACAGAAAGTTCTCTCCCAAGTTATCTTCCCTAAATATGTGCCAAACTTAGCTGATTGCTACATATGGCAAATAACTATGCAATTGGAGGTCAATGGCTATTCTCCCTAAGGATTATCTGTTACTTAGAGCGATCAGATTGTATAGTCTGTTCAACTCTAAGTAGAACTCACTCCCTTCTGATAAGGATAGTTTTAGGTTGTTTCCCTGAAGGAGAACCCAGGGAGGTCAAGCACACTCAAGAGTGACCAAGGTTAGGCTGCCATATTGAGTCTAGGGTCCACCCTTCTTGTCATATGTATACCATTAGTCCCTCCACTTCCTATTACATGTATACTCTAGCTCATGCCCTTTCCTGTGATATGAATGCCTATCACATAGCCCCGTTCCGTGACGTGTGGTTACCGGTAATCACACCCCCGAAGTAGATAGACATAAACCTTGGTTTGCAATAAACCACCCTTTCCCCTGTCTCACTTTTCCCTCTGCCAGCCCCTTGGCCCACTCTATGTGATGGCTTGGCTGTTGAGATCATGACCATCCAATAGATGAGCATGCTACCATGGTATCTGACTCTTTGCTTTTACTTTCACCCTTCTCTCCCTATTCTCTATGATTTTATTATAAACTTTATATATTTTAACCCTACAATTGTGCCTATCGATCCCATGTGTGGGGGGGTGGGGGTGGGGGGAGAGACTGACCTTTCCCCACAGCCCAACACATAATTAGTTGGTTCATTAGAGTTTCCAAGTGATACCTATATTCTACAGCAAATTTATAAAAATATGTGTTAATGAAAAAACCATTAGTGGGAAAATATCTACTGCTTGGTTAATTCAATTTTTCTCAACAGATTTAATATGATGATAGGTACGTCAAATAACAAGAGAATTGAAAGATTTATGAAAAATTAACTTAAAATTCTGATAGTTGTTTAGCATCATTTGGCATCAGGATGCTTTTTGTACAATATGGGAAAAGGGTATCATTCAATATAACTCTCATCAGCATAATTCACAGGTATGAAATGAGATAGCTGTGGATTTTTCAAGTGAGACTTGTATTGAATAGTATATGTGGGTATATATATAATTATATATATATATATATATATATATATATATATATATATATATATATATATAATTCTATTCCTCATCCCCAACAGGGAGATAGAAAGATATCCATAAATTGATCCTCAGCAGGAAGAGTTGAGAAACTTGTCTGTCGTTCAAGAAACACAAAGATTACCAGATGATAACAGAGGGGCATGTAGTTGATGTCAGAGAGACTCTGAAACTTGCTAATTATAGATTACCGAAAGCAAATAAAATATAAGATAAAGTCAAAGAGATATACAGAAAATTTGAAAGGGAAACTCAAGAAAAATAATCAAAGTGTTATAAATTGTGCCAAGATCTAGACTTAGCAAACAGAAAGGGAAGAACACACAGCACATTTTAACCTGAAAAAAAAAATTCCACTTGCAAAAATTCAAGTTTTGAGTCTGTATCCTCTGGTCATACTTACTCCTTATGAATACTGAGCAAATAATCAGAGAAGCAGGATTGTATGAAGACTAAAGCCTTGAGTTTGAAGAAGTATTGGCAACAACCTGTGATTTGAGCAAGTAAAATCATGCTTGCTGGAAGTGAGAAGAATTTGAAGCACTTGCTGATGAAGATACACCATGGCAGTCACTAGTATGGATTGCACTTCAATGTAAAGACTGGAGTCCGAATCCATGTAGCTGGACAAAGAGCTAGCATCATGATAAACTGAGGAAATATTGTAGTTGTCATGTACTTTGTCTTGCTTAGACCTATAATCAATGTTCACAGAAGCAGCAGTTAAGAGCTCCAATTATGTGTGCCTGTGTGCCTCAAATTAAATCTGCTACAAAAGACACCTATAAAGTGTGAGAAAAGGACCTAGATAAAGATGTTGCTTAGAGGGTTAATACACACTTGACTCAAGTCATGGTATTTTAAATCACCCTTAATTCATGTGAAAATTGGACATTGGATACAGAAAAAGAACAAGAATCAGTACTTCTGAATTCAGAGACAGTCAACAAATACTGAAATTCCCATGCTGTTGTTGCCTCCCACCCTGTCAGTACAACTGGGAAAAGGAGAGGAGCAATGAAAAAGAGGACAGCCTTCAAGAAGAAGGATTGACACAGTGGCTGCAACAAAGTATTAACACATAAGAGCAACCAGGAGGATGGCTCCAGACCAGACAGTGTTTCCTTCTGTTTGCAGAGGTTTGCGCTGAGTGAGAATCCATTTGAAGGTACCTAACAAAATGAATGCATTTAAGAGTGAGATTTAGACTTCTTCTGACATTCATTTTAGCCTTCCTCATCTTGTTTCTTGAGTTTCTTGAGTTTCTTGAGTTCTTCATGTGTGCTGTTTCTAACGTTATCTCACAATTCGCCTTTCAGTCATTACTCTTGATTTATTGAATCTGTTCATGAAGTGGTCTCTAAATTAAAGTAAGGGATTATAAATATCACCAATTGTCCTTGGTGGAATTCTCCAAATACTAGCTCCCAAATATTTTTGTTCTTTAATTTCATGTTTTTGTTCATATCTTGTTCTCATTATTTAAATTTGACATTCATATACTTCATTCATTCATTTATGATGTTTCAGTTTTCTTTGTTGGCAAATTTAATTATTTTCTTTTATTACCATAAAATTCTGTGTTTGTAGTAACATGCAGCTAAGTAAAATGTGAGTTTTAAATGATGATGGTTACCTATTTTACCTGGTCAGTTCTTATTGATTATTAAATATTTTAAAATCCCCATGATTTCATTAAATTTTGATTATTGAACAATTGAGCAGTTTGTTAATAAAAACTCTATGGTAAAGCTGATGCATAGATATCCCAAGGCTTTAGAGAATATACTGTCTCGTTTCTCTCTTTTTGAGCAACAGGTGGTTCTAAACTGCTGACTGTTCTACACTTAACAGTTACCTATTAAGGGAGATTTTTAAGCATTGGACATTTGCCTATCCATATATCTTTCCTATATGTAAGTAAGCATGTGTGTATGCATGCATCTGTCTCCATCCTTAACATGCAAACATTGTATAATTTATAAAACCTACTAAAATGTGAAGTGATCAATGATATTGAGGCATTTTAACTTACTTGGAATTTTTACTATGCATTTCAAAAGCAATGACTTCAAGAAATATATAGTAGTTTTAAACATTTTTAGACTTGAGTTTACAGAATCTATTAACTACATTTTATGTACTTTTCCTAATTAGTTTTCAAATAATTTTTTTTGAAGAAGAGAAGAGAGACTCAATCAAGCTAGCCAGATTCAATAGAAGAACAAAGGGATTCAGAACTTCTCTCACTTTTTTTCCCTGAATATATTTCTCTTCAAAAAGAGCCCTGGTCATGCTGTCTGGAAAACACTGGGCTGCTACCTACAAGGTCAGTGGTTTAAGCGCACCAGATGCTTCTATAAGAGAAAAGTGAGACTATCTGTTCCCATAAAAAAAAAAAAGATAGCATATTTGAGTTGGCTTCCATTAAACAGCATTCAATAGGGTACTTCTTGACAGGGACA
>PVJH01024780.1:0-32584 GCA_004026705.1 Nesogale talazaci | reverse complement strand
AGAGAGAGAGAGAGAGAGAGAGAGAGAGAGAGAAAGAGAGATAAGTCCCCACGGGAAGCTACATGATAACAGTTAAGCAGAATCAGTAAGGAAGTAGTCCTCCTGCCTCTGCTATTTCAACTATCCCCCAGTGTGGTGGTCATGTACTTATGTTAATTTCATGATTGAGAAGTAGGGGTTGTATCTAGCCTGTTAATTGGGAGACAGTCATTGAGTAGTCAATGAGGCCTCTGTGTGGACATAGCTTTCTCCTGATATGCCTGGGAAATCTCGTGATATTTCTCTCGTGAAGGAAAGAAGCTATCTCTCCAGTTGTTGGGAGTTAGTTTCAGACAACAAGCTATGGACAAGACAGGATGACAATGTCCTCTGAGCTGGGCAAGCCAGAGGAGAAGCCACATGGCCTTGCCCTGATGGGACCAAACCTCTGAAGTTGGAGAAGCCACCTGAAGACCCTTGCCAATGCTAAGTTGCTTCTGCCACCACTGGATGCTGTTGATGAACCCTGAGCCCTGGAAATGAGGAGCCAAGAAGGGACCCCTGCCAGCCCTGGGGCTCTGCAGCCAATGACCGGTGACTTTGTGAGTTGGAGGAAGACATTATAGACTGGTATCATACATATGAGCTAATATCAGACTTATGACTTTGTACTGGCCTGGGTTGGGATGTTTTCTCAATGTTCATTCCTTTTGTATATAAATCATTCCCCTATATCCATTTGTGTGTCTATGTCTTTGTTTCTCTGGTCTACTCAGACTAACATACCCACTAACTAACATAGTTACTCATTTGTCTAGGTGTAAAGAAAAAGAAAACACAACAAATAGGGACAACATGAAAATACAGAGGAAAGCAACTCATGAATCCTAATGAGTGGACTCAACTCCTCTATGGCAAAACAATTTGGGGAGTAAGGAAAAAAATTAATCAGTGCTTTTAATAAACAGTAACATTTCAATTAACAAAATAACAAAATGAGCCCCGGTGGCGTAATGGTTGTGCACGGGACTGCAGCCCACTGGGACGGAGGTTCAATTCCAGCAGTGGGGCTGGGCCTCCTATTCCCCCCACTGGAGAGCAGTGATGTCCCCCAAAAAAAACAAAAAAAAAAGAATCACTGTCTTTCAGGTAGTGCACAGTCATCTATTTGGCCCATAGTTTTGTTGAAGACTTCTTAAAGCAGAAAGCTTGCTAGGAAAGACTACAGCAGAAGGATGTGTAGATATGATATATTAGTGGTTCAAGGCAAGTGGGAAAGGAATGTTCTTCCAATTCCCCCAGTCTTCATGGTTTTCTCAGACTATTGGAAAGGGGACCTTGTTAAACTCCAAGGGAAACGATCCCTTCAAGCTCTACAAAATCCCATTGCCACCGGTACTGGCAAGTGGCAAAGTGAGCCTGGCGATCTCAGGTAGAAAATGGGAGGATCCACCACAGACTTGCTTCCAATGTGAAAGAAGACTCCAGCCATGGCTTTTGTTTACCCCTCCTATAGCATAACCTTGAAGAGTAAGACCCAGAAGAGAGAGAAGGATGGAAAGAATAATGTATATGCTCAAGTACAAGCCAAGTTTTTCGGCACATTTTTAATGCAGCTTTTGTGGCAAAATTATTTGCCTTGGCTGTTATTCGGGTCAGGTTACACTCCAGTATATATGGTATATAACATATGTTTACAACCATTCTTAAGAGATGAACAGGCTACACATTCTTCACATCACATTGTCAAACCACAGAGACAAAAACAATCTTTGAAGGACTGGTGGATGCAAAAGGAGATATGTCATATAAATTGAATTTTATTTGGAGATTTAAACAAGCTTACATTGAGATTAATAATTGTAGGTCTCAGAAAATACATGTTCTTATCCTTAGAAAATTTGCTCATCATAACAAATGGGAGATTCCACCTAGTCATTGGTAATGAATACAAAATAAAGAGATAAAAAAATGAATGAAACAAAATTTCCTTTATTCACATACACACTGTTTTAGAAAGCGAATTGCTTATCAACGTAAACAACATAGAGGAGAACGAAAGATCACATAGGTCAACATATTGGTAGTATACTACTAAAATTAATTATAATGAAGTGTTATCTAGTCAACTTCATTGCCAGTTGAAGGTGGTCTTCTCTCAGGAAACCAATTCAAGTTGAAGTAATTTATTTGACAGTCAATCCCAGTAAACATCTGTAGAGGAGTTGGAAAGTGAGAATAAAATGAAGGGTGTCAATAAATTAATCAGTGACTGCAGAGAAGTAGAACTTAATCTGACTAGAAAAATCTGTGGAGCTGGGAGCTGGATGAATCATTTACAAACTCCTGTCAACAATTGTTGTGAGGAGAGAGAGAGAGAGAATGAATTAATTCATACAGAGTGTCTAGGTGAAGTATGGGAGGCATCTGGGACCTGAATAACATCTACAAATAAAGGGACAAAGATGTTAACACTTACAAGTTAGGCAACTTTACATTAAAAGAATAAAGGTAAAGAGAGTCATCTGTGATGGATATCTCACTACCGTAGAATCTTGCACTGTGCCTGTCTTAGTTCAGGCAGACTAAAGAAACAAATTCATAGTCACTCATATGTGAATAAGAGAGCACTTTATATACATGAGCAATTAAATATTGAGAAAATGCCACCTCCCAGTCCAGATCAAGTACATATGTCTGATATTAGCGTATATGTCAGATACCAATTTATAAAGTCCTCTTCAGACTCATGAAACACATGAAATGATGCAGAAGGCAGGAAGATCACACGTCAGTGGCTGGGGAGTCTAATGGATCCAGTCACAGTGGAAGTATCATCCAGCTCAGGAAACTAGCATAATGTCTCCAAATGAGGTCAACCAGCTGTGACCAGATCGACAGGCTAAACTTCATCCTCTCACTCATAAGTCTCTAATTGACAACAGATTATGTAACAACCAAAATGCCCCACTGCCATATCAACTAGTTAGCAGGTCCCAGGTCTGCATATGTTTACAGAAGCTGACACCTCATCTCTCTCACCCAGAGGAGCTACCAACCTTGAGATTAGGGGTACCACACTGGATTTTGTGGAGGTACAGTGACAGAACCTCATTGGCTCAACACAGCCGCTACACTGCTTTTCCAACTGTCCCTTTTATTGCATCCTTGTTGGTCATTGTTCCAGTTAGATGACTGCTCCCATAATCTGATGCTTATGCACCGCATCATAATGTGAAACAATTTATGGGATGGGATTGTCATCCAGACTCTGACTCTGAAATTAGTGATCCAAGATCAACATGTTTTCTTAAATCCCTCCGGTCACTTGTATTCTTGTTAGCATCATTAAGACATGAGCAAACATATTGGTAGTCCCTGCATAATAGAATGAGACCACTATGACTCACAGGTTTTCTCCTTGCATTCATCTTTCTCCCAGGGAGAAACTGGTGGTTTGGATGGCTGAAATTTTGGTTAACATCTTATTGAAAAACCCACTCTGTCACCAGGACTCTAAGTTTCCAACATGGTAAGAATTCTACCTCTTAAATATAACTGACCCCTTTCCTGGTATATTCAGAGGAAAGACTGGACCCTCTGATCCATAAGCAGCTACAGTCTCAGAAAGTCACAAGGACACTTCTCCCCTGTCCTAGAGGCTCACTCAGCATCAACTTGAAAACCAAGTGAGTATTTTCTCCTGGCATACGCAGCTGAAAGCTTGCGTACTATGCTTCTTGGAAGATAATTGTCCCCTGGGACCAGGGCATTTAGTGAAGTAGAGCTTAATCCTCAGTGGATCACTGAGAATAGTAGTTAAACATCCTTCTACAATCAGTCTTTGGATCCAGCTTCCATAAATTCCACATCCTGTGATGCATATTGGCAGTTGGGTCCTAGTTTATACTTCATCTTGAAAAACACTGCCTCGGTTTGTCAGGTTCTTTGTCAGAACATTAGCTAACCTTTAATTGTCTGTTCTAGTGTTATAGTACATTAGCAATTTTCCTATGAATATATTATATAAAACCCATTATGTACTGAATTTGGAGCAGTTATCAGTCAACCTTTGCAAATACAATTCTCACTGGGGTAACCAATATAAAATAATAACTCAAATTCTGTATTCAGCAACCATCACACATGAGAAGTAATCTTTTCTAATATATGTTTGTTCTGAAAAGTAGACACAGATCTCTCTAAAATGGATTGGAATAATTAGTGTTAGGCATACATGATGTTAAGAAGCTGCAGGTGACCAAAGAGCTAAGTACTAAATTACTAATAGACAGGTTGGTGGTTCAACGCACCTAGAGATACCTTGGGGATAGGTCTGGTACTGTGTTTTGTAAAGGTCCCAGACTTAATACTTCTATGAAAGCCTACTCTGTGTATACGTGAAAGGTGCTCTGGTAGTGTAGTTGGTTTTAAGATAGGCTGCAAACCACGATGTCATAAGTTTGAATCCATGAGTTGTTCCACTGGAGAAAAATGGGGCTCTCTGCTACCATAAAGATTCAGTTTCAGAAACCCAAAGAGGCAGTTCTACTCTGTCTTTTAGGGTGAATATTAGTTTGATTGCTTAGAAGTATGTATGAAATCATTAAGATGTGGCATCCTCTCAATGTCAACAAATGGCATCGGGGACACACAAAATATAACAATAAAGAATTATTTCTGAAAGATCCCTTGATTTTCTTGTCTCTTGCAGCCATTGTGCACAAGGAATGACAAAGGTTAAAAATTTAACATGAGGCAGCTGACAGCCTTCTGCTTCCTCATGCATAATTTTCTTTTTTTTTTTAATGAGAATCACGACATGCACTCCCTGATCGATTCATTTGCCCCTAGGGACACCATAAGACCAATATTAACCTTTCACAGATTCTATAGGGTCATCGACTTTGCTGCTGTTCGGCACTTGGTGCCTCATGGTTTAATGCTGGAATGTGATCTCTGTTATTTTGGAAAGCTGGTCTCCTCTGACAATATACATATCTGTCCTCCTACCATCAATTTCAGCCTGTGAAAGATGACAACCACTGGTTTCTCAATAATGCTACCGCTTCTTGACTAGTGTTTGTATATTGATTTAGAGAAGCGATTTCACTCCGGCCCTTCTGGAGATCCCACTCTGCTAGAGGGTGTCCATGCCTTACACGATAAATCTACTCTAGCTTGTTACCTTCTTGGCCTTTTGATCCCCAAGTGACTCTGACACTTCTAAATCATTTACATACTTATTACTGAGCTTTACTCTTTTCAAAACTCTCCGCCCCCTGCTTGAAAATATGTATCATCAGCATATTAGAAATAAGCCTGTGTGTCCTTGGTAAAATGCTGACTTTGAAATCATGGAGAAGAAATGCATTATTAATCAACTTTATATTATTCAGCTTTATATTAGCATGGCACCATCTGGATCCCTTTCCAATCATGTTCTCCTGGTTCTGGCTGGTGTTTATTGGTTCTGGCCTCTGGATTTTTGGCCTGTGAAAAATTCCTTTCTACCAAGAAGATATTAACCTTGGTCCTGTATATATTAGGTGGGTAGCAATGTAAAGTAGATACAGATATCCTTTTGGTCAACATAAGTTTCTGAGAAGGAATTTGTATGAATGCTAAGGGAAGAATTTGAGTTTTCTCCTGAAACACCTTAAACCAAGGACTTACATGTAAGCTTTTGTTTGAGAAATGATGTTAAACTATATAATGAATGGGGGAAAATGAAATGAAATACTATGAATGTGAAATAAGTAAAAATGAAAAGATATTCCCAAAGGTTGTGTTATCAAGCTCTGAGCAGGGAAAACTTAAATTCGGGACAATCTGGATGCAATTACAAATCTCTTAAAAAGCAGTGACAAAGGAAGAGTATGATATGTGAATATAATATCAAGAAAATTACTACTAAATAGAAAGGGAATTCAAATGAGAGCTATGTGAATGGTGGTTAAATAATTTGAAAAGGATATCAATAATGGTTTTGTAATATAAAGGGCACAATCAGTAGTACTGAATAAAAATGCCGTAATTGTTGAAATGAATAATTTTAGTGTATATGTTTGCCAAAAGTAAATTAAATAATTACAGTGATAATAAACGAGTATCAGGAAGAAGAAAATGTTCTGAAATGGTGATAGTGATGGCACAGCTCTTCCTGACATAATTAAATTATTTAATTGTATGACATATGGTTGAAACTCTAATAAAAGCACTAAAATGGACTGCCCAGTTGAATCATCTTTTAAAAGTCTATGCCTCAGTATAATATTTGCCATACCTATATGTGAATGCCACACGGTGCTGTTTTCCCAGGGTTCTTTTATTCTTCAACATTGAGCCTTTGATTAGACTCTGACAGAGAGCACAGTCAAGAGGACGCAGATGATCACTGTTAGAACTAGCGTCGTTGTTCATGGAAATAATGAAGTCAACGGGATCTAGAGGACACCGTCCTCTAGAGAGAGTCAAAGATATTGCTTCTTAATACTCAAATGAAGTAGACCCACACTGTCTATATTTTATTCATTGCCCACCGAATTTTGTAGAGTCTCTGACTCAGTCTATGCAATGGAATCCTACAGAGCACTTCCCCTGAGATAGAAGGAAACATGCCACTGAGAAGGCCTGGGCAAACAGATCTCAGTGGCTGTCAAAGGTGGCTGTCAAGAAAGGGAAGCGCTTGTTTCTGTGTCCCACAATCTTTGGCCTATCATTGTTTCTGGCATGGCCTTCACTGAAAACCATCATTGGTGTGTGCGGCCAAGTACCTTTTGACACTTAGTGACCATATAGTATGGAGCCTAACTGCCACATGGAGTTTGAGTGGTGGTAATCTGTATAGACAGTCAGCTAATCAGAAAAAAATATGACATATGTCACTAAGCAGTCAAACTAATAGGTCTTTATTTCCTTGAGATAGAGTCTTTTTAAAAGTCTTTCCTCACTGCTATGTGACCTTTGATATTCAGATTCCCTCAAAGGTCTCAGTGGTCTTTCCATGGAAGAAAATACTTCTGAGAATTATTTTTCAAAAAGAATAATTGTCTAGTTGGTCTGTGTATGAACAGAGACATTGTCAAAAATGATCCCCCATATGCTAGGCAGTTTTCTCTCCAGAGTGTTAGAACCTTCACACACTGTGCTACAGTCAACTCTGTTAAAGGGCACTCTGGCCCTCATGCTGAACAAGGTTAGTCTACCCACACAAGTAGCTTCTTCACGATCATCTTAATTTACTCTAGTTGAGATAGCAATTTATCCTCTCAAAATTGTTATAATATGAAAAAATAAAGAGGAAGGGTACTCTTTTTTGATTTCAGGAAATTTCTTGGCCTTATGCATTTCTTTCTTTCCCTTTACAGAGACTTACTGAAGTCCCACCCCACACCCTTACATTAGATGGCATAAACCTGAATCTTATATAAATTTCAAATGCATTCTTACTTCTTGAATTACAAATTTCCAACAAATACTATTAACCACAGGAGAAATAGTAAATTTCAAATCCAGCAATTTTTTGTTTAGGTAAACTAGGTGAAATCTATCACTGGAAAGAAAATTCTTTAATTGAAATATCAATCTTATGCCAAGTGAAATATGTAAAAACATTAATAATCACTCTGGTATTTGGTTTAAATGTTAAAATATACAGTTTCACTTTTGGTCCAATACTGTACAGGATACTATATAATAAAAAGATAAAGATAACAGGGGGCTGGAAAAATTCATAGAAAAATTGCAGTTTCAAATTTAAATTTTCTTGAATTTGGTGAAACCTCTTGGAAAGTATTTCTCCTTATGAAGTTTAAAGTGTGGAAGAAAAGGAATAAATGCAATCAGACTGTCAAATGGCAAGATTATTAAAATTATGACATGCTTGGTTCAAGAGGCAGTTATGTGAAGAGCTCCAGGGAATGTTATATAATTTAAAATCAAGAATGGCTCATGTCAGGATTATATCTTCCCACCATATTTATTCAATTTGTATATTGAGAAAATAATCAGAGAAGCTGGATTATATGAGAAGAATGCAACATCAGAATTGGAGGAAGACTTACTAGCAACCTTTGATAAGCAAGTGACACAGACACATGCTTGATGAATGTTAAAAGGACGTGAAGCACATGCTAAGGAAGACCAAAGAGTGCAGCCATCAGTATGGGTTGTAGCTCAATGTCAAGAGAACCTAATTCTTCACATAAGAACCAATAAATGTTCACAATAAATGAACAGCAAGGAAGTTTGAAGTTGTTGAGGATTCTGTATTGCTTGATTTCACAATCTATGCTCATGGAAGCAGCAGACAAGAAGGGATCAAAACTCCTACTGTATTGGGTAAATCTTTTGCATAAGACCTTTAAAGAGTTTTGAAAAGGAACGAAGTTATTTTGAGGACCAATTGTTTCCTATGGATGTGAAAGTTGGACATTGAATAAAGAAAACCAAAGAAATATGGGTGCATTTGAATTGGGGTATTGACTAAGAGTATTGAAGGCATAATGGACTTTCAAAAGAACAGATAAATTAGTCCCGTAAGAAGTAGAGCCAGAATGCATCTGAAAGGGAAGGATAAGTAGACATCATTTCAGGTACTTTTTACATGTGATCAGGAGAGATCAGTCCATGGAGAATAAAAAATAAAAAATAAAGGAAGACACTAGACAAGGATTGATTGACATAGTGACTGCATTGATGAGCTCAAACATAAAAAAAAATAATTTTGAGGATGGCATAGTATCTGGCAGTGTTTCATTGTGTTATACTTAGTGCTTTTATGAGTTGAGATCAACTTAATTGCACCAAATAACCACATGGAATGAAGAAAGGAAGAAACTATGAAGGTCATCATACTCGCTGGGTAGTATGTTCAGGTAAAACTTTCCCGAAGCTATGTGCTATTTTGAGATAATGGAACAGAAGGATAAAACATCAGCAGGAGATGATTCCAGATAAAAGAGAGTGTTGCACAAATGCTTATCTTTCAGGTATCTTGGAATTATAACAAACTTGAACATAATGATTTTGAAGGCTTGCAGTAAAGGATAGATTGGTAGGAGATCAGGTTGGGAAGCTCTACATGATGTGTATGATGAAGAGTCTCATAGATAATAGGAATAAAATATCAGCTCATTTCCAAGTGAAAAATGGTTTCAACCAGTATATAGCACAATATAATTTCTACTTTAGAAAGATCTAATTTATAGACAAAACATTGAAGAAAGCATTTGTGAAGACAAAAATAGGGTCAGTAGCTTACTACAGACCAAACAATTTTAATTGGGGAGTACTGTTACTTATGACAGTTTCTCTTCTGAATTCAATTTGACTTTTGCTAACAATATGTAGCTTGATGCAATAGGACTTGTTGTACTTGATGCAAATAGACTGCCTTGTTAGCAAACTGCATATTTGCCTTTGATTATGAGGGATATAAGTGCATCTTCTATCATGTAAATTGTAAAACATGTGACTCAATGACTATTAATGTCATTAGAACTACCAGATTGATGTTAGATGAATATGTAGGTTATTTCTTACCTCAACCTTGGTACAGATTCCATTTATAAAATATAGGTCATATATTTGGTGTGTATATATAAGTCTAAGGCTAAAGTCACTGAGTCTTGGTGGTATAGTGGCTAAGTACTCAACTACTAACTGAAAGGTAGGCAGTTCAAATCCAGTAGCCACTCTACAAGAGGAAAATATGGAGTTGGTCTTCCATAAATATCAAAGCTTTAGAAACCAAATGGGGTCCTTCTTTGCTATATAACAGGGTGGCTGTGAGTGGGAAACCCCTCTTTGGTAGAGGTTTTCAGAATGTGTCAGATTAAGATCAGAATGCTACTGGTTCAGTGGGAAAATTATCATCTTCCATAAATGAGATTCTGGTTCAATTCCTGGTCATTTAACTCATGCATAGTCACAACTGGTCTGTCAGTGGAGTTTGCATTTTGATATAATGATGAACACATTTAAGAGAAGCTTCCAGTTGAAGATACACAATCAAGAAAAGGATACCAAAATGGTCTACAGTCTGTCAGGAAGGTGTCACAATGTATGTCAGAATTTAATTCAGTTGTGAATGAGGTCTCTGTAAGTCAGGGGCTGACTTAATGGTAGCTAACTAAGTAAATAAGGCTAGGAAAAATGAAAATAAATTTAGATGAATTATTAAAAGCTTTCATCCAAAGGAGATTCTTCTTACAAACAGATTCATAATAGAAAATAAAATTAATTTTATAGTTTATACATGGCTGACTGTAATTTTGTGTATTTTTAAGTAATTTTAATTTTCAAAGATATACATTTAGGTAAAAAGTAAATCTGAGATGATTTCATTTTGAGTAGTTCAATATAAAATGGATTCTTAGCTATTGATATGCAAGTTATGCTACTGAATATATTTATTCAAAAAGGAAATTAGCATAAAGCTTTGACATTTTCTTTAATGAAGCATATATTGTGTTAGAGCTCTTCAGTGACAACTTGCTATCCTTCAGATAATTTATTTTCAGTACTTAACCTAGCTATACAACCACATCACTCTAAGCATAATATAGCACTTTAAAAATTAGAGCAATGGTGATTTTCAAGAACAATATAAAATACCTTAATTCACTGTGCCACAGTTATACTGGTAACCTGAAATTTTTATATATAATTTTCTGTTAATATATCTAATAATTTCCTTGGTGAAAATTATTTTACTTCCTTCCATCTTGTTGGTAAAGGTCTAGAAAGGAGTACTTGGAGTTGCATATGCAGACAATTGTGTTTTATTTACAGAGAAAGAAATTCAGAGATAAGATGTATTATAAGCACATTCAAAAATTAATGTGGAATGTAAGAAAGAAATTTGTAGACACATATGTTTTCATAAAATATGCTGTCAGGTGTCATCAATCTGTCTCATATCATAGCTAATGTATGCACAGAAAAAAGAAATATTGCCCAGTCCCATGCCATTCTTCCAGTTGTTTATATTTCACCCCATTTGGCAGCAATGATGTCAATCCATCTTGATAAAATTTTAGAGATATACATAAATAAATGCCTATAAAACTGTACATCTGCAATTTTAGAAGAATGTGGAAATATTGGAAAAGGTACGGTTCAAGTAAATAGCATAATGTCAATGGTGTTATGAGGTAAATATCAGTCTGATATTTCAAAAATTATTTATTGATAGAGACTCACTGAGATTTACTTTTATAGACAGTCTGATGCATAATGCAGGCTCTTAAATGCATTCAAATAATTATATAAAAGGTGAACAGAATTTGCTGAGGACTTCCTGTGGACATATTTTTCTCTTTTACCAAAACAACTTGTTAGCTCACTCTTATAGTTCCTAGAATCTAGTGTGGTCTACACTCTCATGATACTTATTCAATCTGTGTGCTGAGAAAATAATCAGAGAAGCTAGATTATATGAAGGAGAATGCAGTCTCAGGACTGGAGAAAGGCTTATGAACAGCTTTCAATACGCAGAACACATAGCCTGGTGCTGAAAGGCAGGAGGACTTGAACCCTTGCCGATGCAGATCAAGGATTCAGCCTTCAGTATGAATTATAGCTCAATATCAAGAAGACCAAAACCCTCACAACAGTATCCACAGGTAACAGTGATCAATGGTAAAGAGACTGTGTCGTCAAGAATTTCCTTGAGCTTGATTTCACAATGAATTCTCTAGAAAACAAAGATCAAAAGATGTGCTGTATTCGGTAAATCGGCTTCACAAGACCTGTCTGATGTCTTGAAAAGCAAGGAGTTTTCTTTGTCAACCAAGGTGAATCTAAATCAAGCTATGGTATTTTCAATAGTTTCATAAGCACAAAAACATTGGAAATTGAATAAGGAAGACCAAAGAAGTGGTGCATTGGAATGGCAGTGCTCGCTAAGAGTACTGAAGATGTGAACTTCCAAAAGAACCACCCAGGATGTCTGGGAAGTAGAGTTACAATCCTCCCTAGAGGTAACCATGGGGAGACTTTGTCTCACAGTCTTTGGCTAGGATAATGGGAGAAACTAGTCCTTGAAGAAAGATTGAAGTAGAGAGGCAGCAGAAAAGAAACAGACTTTGAACAAGATGGATTGACATCACAATGGTTGCATAGCTGGAAGAACAATGGCGGGAACTGCACATGACCTGGTAGTGTTTTGTACTCTTGTGCATAGACTTACTATGAACTGAAACCAATGATGCAGCCTCGAACACCAGGATAGTCTAAAAAGTGTTCGGAAACCACATAGTGATTATGTGGTTTAATTTGTAAAAAGCATACGTACATAAGAACATTCCATTCTCGATATAGTGTAAATCTTGTTAAAAATAGCAAGCTTCGGGCTGAGTCCCAGTGGTGTATGTGGCTGAGTGCGGGACTGTGTCCCATGGGCTTGGCGGTTCAAATCCAGCGGTGGTTCTCAGGAGCAGAGTTGGGTAGCTCCCACGACCACCAGAGGACAGTGATGCCCCCCAAAAAATAAACAAAAAAATCAAGAAAAAATATATATCAAGCTTCAGTTTTAAAACGGTCATTCAAAATAAGTACAGCTATACATTACAGGTGACATAAGATTTGTCCTCACACCTACTGTGAAACCAGAGCCAGATGCAGAAGAAAAATATCATACCAGTTAAAGCCTCTGTAAATGTGTATCTCTTTCTTTTGCTCCTTTCCCCATTCTCGCCCCTATCCTCAATATTTTCACCCTTACCCTCCTTCTTCCTGGCCATGGCCCACATCATTAGTCTCTTTAGAGTCAACAGTCTTAGATTTTTGTGTGTAAAATACGTTCCTTTTTCTTTGTCACTCCTTATAATAATTGTACTAATAAATGTGTGTAAGATTTTCATAAGATTGATTAAGGTTGCTAAGCTTAATATTTGTGTCACTCTCTTAAGTTTTGCCCAAGTCTTATGATGTTTAACAATTATCATTATTTTTAATTGATGCATAAAATCCATTGTAAGAATGTACCATAGGGTTATATTTTTCGTTTTCTTTCCATTTCTCAATAATTAAGGGTTTGGAGTTGTTTTCATGTTTTTACCATTATGGCAATAAACACAGTTGTACAAG
This sequence comes from Nesogale talazaci, assembly GCA_004026705.1. Taxonomy (NCBI): domain Eukaryota; kingdom Metazoa; phylum Chordata; class Mammalia; order Afrosoricida; family Tenrecidae; genus Nesogale; species Nesogale talazaci. Next base: position 19,510 of record PVJH01024780.1, on the reverse strand, counting down.
TGTCTGTTCATGCTGCATTCTTTATTTCTTTAGGGTGTGGAGCAGAGAGATTGTTGGGCCATAAGACACTTGTATTTTCATTTGTTTAAGGAACTGTCATATTAATTTCTACAGTAAAATTCTATAGCTGCACCAGCAATGTAAAACTGCTCTTATCTCTCAATATCCTCTTCAGCATTTATTGTTTTCTGTTTTACTGAATTTTGCTAAAAGTTTAAGTTATCTCATTGTTTTAATGTGTCTGACATCTATTTTGATCTTTTTATTTCTTTTCTGTTCCTTTAATGATATTTTGCATTTTTTCTTGTATATGTTTTTAATAACATCTGACTGTTGTAATTCCTCAATGAGTCATTTTGGAGATATTCTTGAATTTCAGGGGAAATATACTCAAGGTTGTATTTTGGAGCTCATGGACTTGTTTCAATTAGCTTCAACTTCAACCTGAACTCTTACATATGAGCAATTGACAATGTAGTCTAAAAGTCAACACCTGGCCTTGTTTTGACTGCTGGTATTGAATTATATAGAGGATGTATAGTTTTTGTTTATGTTGGTGAAGAAAACTTTTGGGATGAAGTAATCATTGGTCTTGCAAAATTCTATTTTGCAATCTCTATCACATAGGGCTTTTGTTTTCTAAATATGTGATATAACTGGATTCTGACTGTTCAAACCTATTCAAAGATTAGCTGAATACTCATACATACTCACATACATATGAGTAAACATATGAATATATGAATATTTATTTGAGTCTTATACAATGGGTTTGAACTACAAAGATCCACTTATTTTGCAGGTATTTTAAAATCCTTATTAATATAATAAGATGTATAAAAACAGTTCATTTGGACAGAAAATTACTTATGATAATAAAAATTAATTTCATGTGCTTTTAATCATGTTTAAGGCACAACTATAAACAATGAACCATACCATGGGGCCAATATACACTGCCATTAGGGATTCTTGCAGTGCTCTCAAGAAACTGAGAAAAGTCAAGACATTTCAGAAGAAAAGTTTAAAGTGCTTGATATGTACAACATATTGAGATTGTACAGGTTCTACAGCCACAGTTGATATTATTATAATTCTTAATAGCATGCAAATTTTTGCTGGGGGAACTGAAATGAAAAGATTCTTGACATAAATTATCTGATAAAGTTCTATGTTGATTTAATGACATAACAATGCTATCTCGTCTATCTTTTCTTGATACAAAAGTTAATGCACTCTAATCAGTATAGTGTAAATTATAACTAGAGAGTCAAGTTGAAATTAGATATACTTATTCATCACTTGCTGAAAGATATAACAATTTTCAGCAGCTTTAAATGTTGTTTCAAACCTCTAATGTGCTATAGAACAGTCAATATTTTCTGAATAGACCTTGTCATTTGTTCAATATACTACCGGTGATTGAAATGTATCATACTGAACTTATTTAGCTTAGAGCATGTTTGCATGAGGCTTGATTCCATGTCTATATTCTTTATGCAATTTTACACTTAGAAATTGAAATAATAAAAGATAGACTAAGCTACCATTGCTTCATATTTTCTTATAAAATATAGGGATAGATCCAAAGATAAAATCTAACAAAATTTTGTGCTTACTAATAATACTAGTAGTCTTATTGCATTTTTTTCTGTTTTGGCTTGAATTCTTGCCTTTTTAAGATAGAGTTCAAACTATGAAAGAATTAAATGGACCTTAGTCTAAGTATAAGAAAACATACCCTTCAGTCATTTCTTACTACCCTCTAATTTGATTTTCCAGACCAGGAAGATTTTTTCAAATATAAATACTGTGTAAGCTGAATTGATCCTTTTAATAATACATCATGTTTGTATTGGAGGTCTGATGTTATGGTTCATTGTGAGAATAAAAATGGAAATTTTCTTTTTTTTTTTTAGAAACAAATTTTCTTGATAAATTATGTCATAGAAAATTCTATCTTTTACTTGATGACATAACATCATTCCTCATTTGTCTGGTTAATTATTAGCACAAGGTCGACAGGTGATACCTTTCAGATGCTCCAGGGAAGACAGATGAAGACTTTTGGCATCAGTAAACATGCATAGCTTCAGCAGCTCTAGGAGGCAATGTTACACTGCGTTATGGGATCTATGAGTTGGAAATTATATTAGCGTGTTGCTTGGTATTATTATGTTTTTTATAGTGAGATTTTCTTTTCTTTATACCAAAGTTTAATTAGTTTCCTAATTCATGTTTTGAATATTTGATAACTCATATTTTGTAATGAGTGTAGCTAAAGTAATCAATTCAAAATTATAGTATGCTTTTCAACTTCTCTGCCACACTATAACACCAACATTTTTTTGACTAAAGACAGCTATCTTTACAAGCACTAATATCTCTTTTAAGTTAGTCAAGAAATGGGAAAACAAAAAGAGGCCAGACATATACCATATGAAGGGATCTTCTCTCTAATTCATTATTACATTTTTATTTCTCATTTAGAGTCAAGAACAAAAACCTCCTGTCATCAATTTGATTCTAATTCATAGCAACCCTATAAAGAGTTTTTAAGACTGTAAACTTTCTTGGAAGAAGAGTTTCATTTTTTCTCAAGGAACATCTGGTGACCTTCAACCAGAAAATGAATAATTGCTACATGAAGTGATGGTTTTTAATGGAAACTCATCACCAAGGAAAATGAGGGGAAAATGATTGTTCAGTTATCTAAAATCTCTATTCTTGTGATCTATTGCTCTTGTCTTTCTTATAACTTATGTTTCTCAAATTTTACATATGCCATTGGCATCAAGTTGACACCTAGAAACCTACAGGACAAAGTAGCCCTGTCCTCCGGCTGCTTTGGGCTGCAAATCTTTGTTTTTGTTAGGCACCATGGGACCTGCTCCTGATTCACGTGAACAGTATAACCTAACTCCCCCTGCTCCTGCACCATCCTCACAACGGTGCCTACACCTGAGTCTATTGTTGCTATGGCAGTCCCTGTGTCAAGCCACCTCACCAAGGGGCTTCCTCTACTTTAGAGGAATAGAAAGCCTCATCTTTCCTCCCATGGCTTGCCTCGCTGTTTCAGTCTGCTGAGCTTGTGGTTACTGTCCAACATGTAGACCACTAAGACACTTATGCTTCTCCAGATGGCAGTAGGGGTTCTGTATTGTAAGAATGATGTTCAGAAATCATAAATGAATCCTAGTAGAAAGCAGAACAAAAACCACTGCATATATCAGGATCTTAAACACCCCATGGTAATGCATAAGCCCATCACTCTTATTGTGGACATCTTATATATTCCCTGGGGACATTTTTATGCTGCTTTACACAGAATACTTTTCTGCAAAACTCTGGCCACAAATCATCTACAAATCTCACAGGGAACAATGACTAGTTCGAGCTGAAGTAATTCAATGGGAAAAAAAGGACATTTTCTATGGCATATTTTTCTTCACCCTATAAAATTCCTGGTAGGCATTTATTTATTTATGCCATTTTCATTGTTGTTGGTTTAGAGTGGTTATAAGAGTAGAACAGCTGTAGGATCTGTATTACATCAATAATTGATAATGTTGTATGGACACTGTGAGAGATTTTTGTCTGCAGATAAAGTCACCCAGGGAAAAGAAGCTCTGGATTAAAGTAAACTGTTCAGATGTCATTTTTGAAGTTAAATAAAAGCAAGATGAGAGGCTGCCTTGGGCCTGTTTGTCATTAAACAGGCCTACCAAAGTACAATATTTATAACAGGAGATTGAAATTGCCTATAAGAGGCATTTAGATTTTGTTAAAAATCTCGATATCCACCTTTATATGCACATGTTCAATTATAAAGTAATGTTGTCTGTAGTCGAGACATCTGGGGCCAAGCAATGAGAACTACTACACACGCTTCATTTCTCTAATAAGTTATAATTTGTCCCACACAATAACCAAATAAATAAATATATCATTGAGAGAGCACAGTTCTACCTGTTAGAATACTAGGGGACTTCAATATTTCCATGGGGAAATGGCACTATAATTTTAATTATGGTTTCCACAAATATTCTAAGCAGTCTCATACAAATAAAATACTTAACAACATTTATTGTTCTCATAGGCCCTATTTCATATGCTTTTTTATCAAGTCATACTATGACAATATTTTAATATAATATAAATTTAAGAAAACAACTCAAATTCCATTGTATATCCTGCAGGTTATGAAAGATCGACACACACACATACACACACACACACTCTGACTTACCACTTAGAGGAGAATAGCAGCATCAGCTTCAGCTTATGAAGAAGATAAAAACTCAGCCTTCAGGGCTGGAGATGGCCATATATCCTATGAAGATTTTTCACTCAGAGTTTTATTGTCCTGCTCTGATGGGAAAATGAGAATTACAGCCCAAAGTAAAACTCACTAAGATTTTATGGTCCTCACTATGTTTCCTGTTGTTTTAATATCTATAAAATTGCAAAATCCATCAAAAGGCATCTAAATTTTTAATAAAAAGTGTCAAGAAACCAGATACTGAGAAAGGGAGGGACCAAATTGTTCAGTTCTATGTAATCATGGTATTAATTATTCTACTTACAGTTAAAAGAATTATTTACCTGTGTCTGTTGACTATGCAAAGACCTACTACTCTTTGGATCAAAACAAATTTTGAAAAGCCTTGAGAATAATGGGCATGTTAGTATACTTCATTATATTTTTATAAAATCTGTACATGGATCAAGACCATGTCAGTTTTACAATCAGAAAAGGGGGATAGTGCCTGATTTAAATCAATGAAATGTGTCATCCTGATGTGAGGGATGTATTCTTTCCCAAGAGTTATTCAAACTGTTTGTTGAGAAATAATCAGAGAATCTGGATTATAAAGAGAAGAATGCAACATCAGGATTGGATGAAGGCTTATTAACAGCTTTATATATGCAGATACCACAGTCTTGCTCGCTGAAAGGGAGGAGGGCTTTAAGCACTTGCTGGTGAAGATCAAGGATTCCAGACTTCACTATGGATTGCAACTCAACGTAAAGAAAATTCTCAGAACTGAGCCATCACGATGAGTGGAGAACAGGTTGAAGTCGTCAAGGGTTTTGTCTTGTTATGCTCCGCAAGCTTCTTTAGAGTTTTGAGAAGCATGCTGCTTACTTTCTAGACGTGGGCGCATCTGTTGCAAGCCAGGGTCTTTTCAATGGCATCACCTATAAGTGCAAGCTGGACATTGAATAGGGAAGGTCAAAGAAGATTTGATGCATTTGAATTATGGTGCTGATGAAGAATATTAAAAGTACCTTGGCCTGCCAAAGGCATCCAAATCTGTTTGGGAAGTACAGTCAGATGATCCAAAGAGGCAAGGATGGCAAGGTGACTACCTGCTTGTTATCAGGAGAGCAGTCCCTGGAGAAAGCCAACATGCTTGGTAAAGTAGAGGCACAGCAAAACCGTGTCAGGCTCTTGGCAAGGTGCATTAGCACAGAGGCTGAACAATGAGCTCGAGCATTAGCATAGCTGTGAGGATTGCGGAGTACCCAGCAATGCTTTCGTCTGTTGCGCTCAGTATTCCCATGAGTCTGAATCAGTTCTATAGCATGTGAGTACAAAAACCACACAAGCTACACAAGGTCATTTGACTCTGTGGATTATAGCACATTTTGGATAGCATTAGCAAGACTACCACTTCCAGGATATTCAAAGCAGTTTTTCCAAAAAGAACAAAGGGATGCTGCATGATTTATAATCTGGAAAGGTATGTGCCAAGGTTATATCATTAGACCTTATTTATTCAACCTGTATGCTGGGAAAATAATGCAAAGAGCCAAACTGTATGCAGAAGAACATGACATCCGGAGTGGAGGAAGTGTCCTTATCAACCTGCACTGTGCAGATGAGAAAACCCAGCTTGTAGAAATGAAGAAAACTTGAAACACTTACTGGTGAAGATGAAAGGCCACAGCCTTCGGTATGCATTACACCTCAAAATCAAAGCAGCGATAATCTTCAAAAGTGGACCACTGAGCAATAGCATACTAACCAGAGACATTATTGATGCTGACAAGAATTTTATTTTAGTTGGATTCACATTTCATGGCCATAGAAGCCACAGCTGAGATATTAAATGGCTTCTTGCATTGGGTGCATCTGCCGCAAAAAAACCTTTAAAGTATTAAAGAGGGAAAAATGTGTACCTGATCTTAACTTATTTATTTTGAATAGAAGTGTGTGCATGCAAAAGCTGACCATTAATAAAAATGGTAATAAATTGATGTATGTCAATTATGAACTTTTAATTTAAAAATCAATTTATTTGGGGATTTTACAGCAATCCAGACATGCAATGTATCAAGCATATTTATAGATATGTTGCCATCATCCCTTTCAAACCATTTTCTTTCTACATGAGCCCTGAAAACCAGCTCCTCTTTTTTTTTTCTCCCTCTCACATACCCCCACCCTCATGGGAACCCCTTGATGTAATACAAACTAATATTAGTTTCTTATCTTACATTCTCTGCAGTCTCCCTTTAGTTATTGCTTCTGTGGTGAGTATAGATAGCACAGACTTCCAGAAGAGCAGATACACCTGTCTTGGAATAAGTACCTCCAAAAGATCCCTTAAAAACAACAGCAGCAGGATATTGTCTTATGCATCTGGGACATAGTATTGAGAGGGACCAGTCCATGGAGACAGACACCATGCTTGGTAAAGCAGGGGCCAGTAAAAAAGAGACAGATCCTTCGAGACTGAGCAGTGTTTCCTTCTGGGGTACATACCTATATCGTTGTAAGTTGGAACCGACTTGACTTCATCTCACAACAGTGACCACAATAAAAGATTTGCTGTCATGAAAATGAGAAAATCACTGGAACTCCTATTACAGAATCCCTTGTCTCTGTGCCTTAGCAAATATTTTGATGAATGCTACCTGAACCTAGTTTTTCTTTTTATGTAATTTTGGAATATCTATTAATATAATAACTATATGATCTGTATTTGGCCTTTAATCCTTTATTTAAATGACAATGATTTAGACAAAAGTTTATCATTTTCTAAATAAATCTTAGCATAAAATTAAACCACTACTCCTACTCCATTATTACTGAAGCTGCCTGAAGGCAGAAAGGAGAGAAGGGAGAGGAATAGCCATGAGAAGAAAAATAAAATAATAATGTAATGGATGTATTACATTTTTAAACACATTTTCATTTTGAATTAGGTAGGGACTAATTTGAGGGTTACATTTCAGATCACCAACTTTTGTATTCACAATTGAAACTCCATATCAGCTTCCCCCATGGTATGCTTCATCTGGTGTCACTTCTTGCGAAGAATTGCCCGTTACTCTCCTGAGTTTCTTTCAGCCTTTAGTGCCAGGGGTCCTCATACTTTTTAAAGAGGGCCAGTCCACTATCCCTCAGACCATTGGAGGGCCAGAATATCATTAAAAACAAACAAACAAACAAAGCTATGAACACGTTCACTGTGGGCACAGCATGAGTCGGCTGTGAAGGAGGACAGGTTGTATCTGCAAAAACATCCAGTGGCTGGATCTATGTCTCCGCGGGCCACATGTGGCCCGCAGGCTGTAGTTTGAGGATGCCTGTTTAGTCCAATGCTTCATCTTCCCTCCTTGCTTAGCAACCTCTGAAATCTATTCCCCTCTGGAGAAAGTCTGGTTCCTTTTTTTTTTTTCTTTATAAAAGTAAATGAATCTACTCTTTTTGTGATTGAATAATTTGCATCAGCATGCGGGTCTCCTGATGGATCCATGTCATGGGTGCTTCCTGGGTCATTGTTTTTGTTGTTGTTTTAGCTGTGTATAGCATTTCATTGTGTGTACTGTCAATTTTCCTTGATCTAATCTACTACTGGACTTATGAGTTGATCCCATCTTCATGCTATTGGGAACAGTGCTGTAGTGAACATGGATGTGCATGTCTCTATTTCCTACATCTCTTACTTCATTCCTTACTCCCTTCCCAGGAGAGGGATTGCTGGATCATACGGAATTTCCATCTCTATTTCCAGCTTCTTCAGGTAGTTTCAGATCATTGTGCACAGTGATCACACAGACTTACCTTCCTTCCAACAGTCTATGAGGGTTCCAATCTCCCCACAGCCTCTCCAGGCTTGGTTATTTTTTTTTTCTCAATTTGGCAGCCACTGCCTTGATTTGCATACTTGATTACATTTTAGCATAATTTTCAACTAAGAGTATTCAGATGAGTGTAATTCTACCTTTATACCAAAGCCTACAACAGCAGTAATAGTAGTACAAGCATTTTCTTACACCGAGAGATGTAGACAAAGACTTAGGCTGTTTATAAAAATTAAAGTCAAGATCAGCATATGCAATAGCAGTCCATATTATTTTCAAATAATAGCGTGCAACAATGAATTATCCTACTCTCTCCTTTTCTGTCTGTAGCACAGAGCAGAGATTTCACAGGAATTAGATAAAATATCTCCACAATCCACCCTTATTGTTTGGTGGCACATACCCAGGGGACATCAAAATAACCATCAAATGTACTCACTGCTCCTAACAGACAGCTGAGACTGGACAGGAATCATCTACTTGAAGTTGCTCTCTCTGCTAACATCATATACTTATCACTGTCAAGCTGCTATTATCATTGGCATCTGGCACAGTTTCAGGCCTATCATGTTGTCTAACACCTTCCAACTTTTATGCATGAGACTCAGAAATCTATCTGCAATTGTTCAAATTCATTAATTTTACTGAAGATCCTCTAACACTCTTATCTACTCTTAGCTTAATGGTCACATAATTTTAGTTTTAAGAAGATATTTAAAAGAAAAATTACACTTCATATGTTGAGTTATCATGTTGAATATTAACATGCCAACTAGTCTCATTTCTTTTCTTTTTTTTTTTTGGCATCACTGCCCTCTGGTGGTCATGGTAGCTACCCAGCCTTGCTTATGCTGGATTTGAGCTGCGAAACCAGTGGGCTGCAGTCCCTCACACAACCACTACACCACCGGAGCTCAGCCTAGTCTCATTTCTATATAACCTGTTCATATTTCTTATTTTTGCTCCATTTTCAGCACAAAAATATTCATATTAGGAAAGAAATTCATTTGAAAATTACTTAGGCATGATGTAATTTGATTTCTGTACATCTGCATTAAAATCTCTCTATGTTGCCCTATAAGATATTAAATATAAAAAAATGAAAGAAAAATGAATACGAAGAAATGTGGAATATGGCAAAAATATCCTTTACTTTTCTACGCTACTAATTTTAAGGTTTTATCTACATTGTGAATTTTAGTGATAGGCTATGATGTTTGATCCTGCAATGATTCTGGTAATATGTATTTCTTGATTTCCCTACTTCATATGAAAATTTGATACAGAATAAAATGATTTGGATTGAGCAAAACAGAATTTCCTTAACATCCTTAACAGTTGGAAACAGAATTTTCATAACTTTGGATCTGTCAATCCAGATGACAAAATGCAGCACTATGAATTCCTAATAGCTGCAGTGGTTGTTATAGCTCTGAAATTAAGGAATATTTTATTCATATCATTTTAATTTCCATCATTTAGTTTTATCTGCATCTATTATGTTTATTTAATATATAAGAATGGGGAAATCAATGGCAGCTTTCAGTTAACTTATTCAATCTCAAATAACTGATTAAGAAAAATACATATAAGTATCAATTTAGCAATTACCCAAAGCAGGAAGAAGACAGTAACTTAATCATTATCATATTGAAGTAATGAAAGAAAATATTCAAATTATATAGATCTCTTGAAGACATAATTAATCAGTTTATCTGAGATTTTTATCTATTTCAGCCAGCAAGGTATCTTATTTCATTTGAAGTTAGTGCTACCTCCATTTTGTGCTAGAGGAGATATTTAAATGATTTACATGTAATTTATTTAATAGTAGTCTTTCATGTAATGTATCTCTATTTACTTAGAGGCCTTGTTTTCATGCCACTGTATCTACAACTGAAGGAAGGATACTTAGATGTATAGCTGTATCTACCTATATCTATCTCTATATATATGACTATCCATGTGTACCTATCTTTATATATATTACCCTCATGTACATCTATATTATATAGTTTATAAAATGACACATATGCTATATGGTGTATACTATATAGTACATAGTACCTTTTATTTTAATAATCATACTAATATTATTGATACACTATGGTATATAATAATGTAATCTATATGTTATAAACAATAAAATTTTATATGAAGAATTTACAACTTTCAGTACTTCAAAATTGACCAGGTTTTCTATAGCTTTACCTGGTGACAGAAATCTATGCTAAATTGTATCCTTATCTAATTTTTAAAAATCTATCACAGATAATTCCAATTTTCAATAAAACCTTTAGAAAATATAATCTTCTTTATTTTAACTAAAATTCCCTTCAACACCAATAGTGCGCTTGAGAGCAATACCCTAGAAAAACTATTGTGTAAGTAAATGCTTAACATATTCATTTTTGTTTCAAACACTATAAAATTCTAAAATGAATCCTGTATATTTTACAAAGCACTTAGAAAATTCCCAACTTTTTGAAAATAGAAAATTAGATTTGCATATTTTTCATTGTACAATAAAAACAATGTTTTATTTAATAGAATGAGTAAATAAATTGTATAGATACTAACTGAAAATATATTGGACATATTAAATTAAGGCATAAAATGTAATTCATTATTTTTACATAATCCCAGGACACATCCAGAATTCCAAGATATTGAAGAATGTATATATTGTTACCATGCATTTTTCCTGCCACAATTGTGAAAATCAATATAGTCTTTTAAGTGGTAGAAATATCGCTGTCTTAAAGTATTTATATTTTCATATTCAATCAATAAACATTTATGGAATGACTATGATGAACTCATTATTGTATAACTACAAAGCTTTCCACAAGACAGACCTAATCTCTGATTCCTTGTTTCTTACAGTCACTGAGGGGATAGATGTGAACTAAGAAATAACTATAAGAAAAGCAAGGCATACATCTATAAAAATATGGAAAAATCAAAATCTTCTACCTTGAATATTTTTTCTAAAAGTAAAACAATGGACTTCATCCTTTAATAAATCCCTAATTTATCAAACTATTAAGGACAATGTCATCCTATGCCATATTGAATTAATTTCTGACAGGTCAAGATGCAATTGGGATGCCTTTTTTATCAGTTAATTTAAATGTTAAGATATTTCTTCATTCCATCACAAACAAAACACAATAAGGTTTTTACAACTGTTTGAATTTACAGAAGGCAAATAAATAAAACATTATTCTGAGTTACGGTGTAGTTGCTATGTGTGCAGGGTCTCTGGAAAGGTCAGCTGCTCAAAATGGCCTCCGTGTCCCTGGAGGACAAGATGGCATTTGGCCTCCATAAATATTTACAGCCTCAGGAACCTGATGGGACAGCTCTGCGTCATCCTGGAGAGTCATTTCGAGCCGGAACTCTCTCTTTGTGATTGGGTTTGTTTATATTGTTTTTATGAGGGTAGCAAATTACAAGAGATTTTCCCTCAAATATGAGCTCTTATCGCACAGGGAGTTATATGTTGTCCTGCTGTTGTTCAAACCACTAGTTGTGGGTGGGAGAAGGAGGAGATGGCTTTCTCCCATCAAGATTCAAAGGACAAATGTCCTGTGGCAGTTCTACTCTGTCTGTACGGTAGCTGTGACTTGGAATGGTCTTGCTGTTGGTCAGTTTATTTTAGCCCCTCAAAAGGCATCAAGGCCTTTGGGCACAAAAATATTAAAGGACACAATGAATCTGCTTTATATACATTACACCCTGATAGATGAGTAAGGGAAACTAGTTAGGTAGTTCTCAAATATGTTGGGCAAAGTAGTACACATTCCCATTTACAGTGGTTTAACTTTGTCAATGCTGCCTGGACATGCTATCTTAAATTACTGTTTTATTTCTGCATTATGATGTTTCCAGGTGGTACAATTTAAAAGAGAAATAGTGATTTTCATACCATAAATAGAGTTAAGTGCTTCTGATATTTACAATCAGAAAATGTTTCCCTTAGTGTTACACAAGATGCAAAGTCAAAAAATTCATCATATTATTATTCTGGGATTTCCGTGTATGTTGACTATGAAACAACATCTCAAAAATGACTACGGGCATACATAATGTATCTTTATGGGCAGGAAATATTTACTTAACTTCTCCTGATAAGCAATCAATTTGGAGCCAGAAAGTTGTTCCTTAAACAGAGCAAGAAAGGAGAAAAAAAAAAGGTGAGATCTATGAATAATTAATATTATTGAGGTTCCTTTTGGACATTGCACTTATGACTTTAAAAGTAGTACAAATGTATTAACATGTCATTAATCTTATATTTCATGTATATCTGTAGCTTAAATTCAGATTGCTAGGTTTGAGAAGGGCTATCGTGTGCAGTGAGAGCCCTCATGTCATTTTTGTATCTCTGCAAAGATTCAACCTCTGATGTGGACATTCTGAAAACTTCCCAGTAGTATGAATAACTATGTTCTCATACATTGTGTGTTTGAAAGGGGCTTTCTATCACTCACAGAGCTAAGTCAAGAAAGAGCAGTTTCACTCTTAGGGTCTTGGCTAAGTGTCCTCTGGACAGAAATTTCAGTATGAGGGTCACATGAGTTATTCCCTGACAACTTTGATCAGTGGACCTGAACTGATGGATATACTTTCCTGATCTGCAACAGTGTCCCTGCTTCCACCTTTGCAGCTTGACCTGCAGCTGTGCTGAACTTCCCTGCTGCCAGTCATGATTTTGTGACATTTGGCCGTGCTCTTTGTTTAGAGCGTGCACTTTCCTGTGACTCCTTGGACATCTTTCTGGCCACTCATTCGTGCTACCTCTCATCCAGATGATTTGTCTTTGTTGCTGCCTGGTTAAGATACAGTTCACATGTAATTGTGAACTGAATTTGGATCTTGAATCTCTTTTTCCCTCGGAATATCTTTGATCCATTTGTGGTTTGTGCTTTCCTTTTTTTCTTTTTTTTTTTTTTGGGGGGGGGCAGGGGGCATCACTGCTCTCTGGTGGGAGTGTGAGGCTCAGCCTTGCTCCTAGAGAGCTGCTGCTGGATTTGAACCGCTAAGTCTGTGGCACGCAGTCCCGCACTCAACCACTACACCACTGGGGCTCAGCCCCAATCCATTTGTGGTGATAAGTGTTTACAAGCATGATAAAGTGTTGGTTCAATTAAAGCATTAAAAAGTATATCTAACTTTTTAGCGGTGAGGAAATTAAGATTTTTAAAAATCTATGTCAAAAATGTATACAGCTTCATATAAGTGAAAATATATTGAATGTGTGTATATGTGTGTGTGTATGTATGCATGTATGTATGTATATTCTTCTGATTTTAGGTTTTGTGGAGTTGATTCCAATTAATGTCAACCCAGTGAATACGGGAACAAACCGTTCCCCAGTCCTGTGGCATCCTCTCCATCTTTGACGGTTGAGCCACAGGGGCAGCCATTGCATTCATCAGTCTCTGTGACAGTTGTCATGTTTTTCCCTGGATCTGTTCTCTTTACCAAAAGCTTGATGTTCTTTTCCAGAAACTTCTTCTTACTAACAGCATATCTAAAGTATCAGTATCATCAGCCAAAACAAATGCAGAGGCCAACTACTGAACAGATCATCTGCAAGTTGGTTCATCTGTAAGTTCAGGTTGAAGCTGAAGAAAACAAAAAGTGGTTCAAGAGAGCTACAAATGTAACCTTGAGTATAACACATCTGGATTTATGACCATTACAACGGCATTCAATAGCTCGAACACTAACGATAGAGGAATAGTTGCCATCAGATTGGAGAAAGGATCATTAACAGCATGTGATGTGCAGGTGACAAAATCTCAGGGGCTTAAAGAGAAGAGAACGTGAAACACTTAGCAAGTAAGGCAAAGAGTACTGTCTCCAAGAAGAATTATAACTTGTTTGTGGGTCTTGAGTTTCACCGTATCACGTGACCTGATTCCCCAGTCTTGTGGGTTAGGAGGGTGCTCCTGATGAATATTTGAACTCCATATTTGGGACTTCAAGGCCTTCCCAACCATGTGAGTCCTTTCCTTAATGACTGTTAAGTAATGTGAGACATTGCTGTGAATCTTAAAGTCCTGGGTTATGGGGGAATATACCAAACAGTGTAGTGGCAATTGATACAGAATGTGATGGAGTTACATAGCAATTTGACAATGACGGATATTATAATTGTATTTAACATGGGCTGTTCTACATGAACTTCATTGGAAATTATTACCTCATCCTCATAACAGCTTTCACATTCATGCTTTAATGTTCTTTTGTTGGTTTGCTGTTTCTCAAATTAAAATATATATACATATTGAACAGGAAAAAAGTCCGTATCTCCTTAGAAGAGCAAAAAGTCCCTGTAGACTTGGTGTAAACTGAAGAGGGAAGAACATTTGAGGGAAATGTATCGATAAGGAAATAATATTTTCAGAAATATATAGAAGTCAATGGAAGATATGTTGAAGAGCCTAATTTTACATGTTGATATCTTTGTTTAATAAAAGTTTCTATGAGTCTCTGTGTGGAGGGATTTCAAACATTAAGGGGAAATTCCATTGTCTTAAAATTCTATTATCAATTCATCTCCCCATAGTCAAAATCAAATGGAAAATAAAATAGAAAGCACAACTAATTGAGCTATAGATTACACTCTGTCATTGTTTGTTTGCAAATATTGCTAATTTTTCTAGCTTCTACAGTTTTAAATTATCTGTGAAATGAGAAACCTGGTTTAATTTCCCAAGAGTTTCATAACATACTATGACTCACATTAACAATGATTATCATTTTGCATTAACTTTTGCTCACTTGTATTGCAATATCCTTAGAGTAATCAATAATCATGTTTTATGTCGATTTCCATGATCATAAAATTGTTAAGTCACAATATTTATCTTGCATCCATATAAAATATGCATATAATTATTGAATTTTCATGGAAATAAGTATTTTGTCTTGTATTCCTGGAACCTAGTAAACAGATTAAGTCCACAATAAACTGGGAAACATAATCACAATTTTATTAAAAAGTATCCGATAAAATTCTGCGTTTCTACCTATGTTTTGCCTATTGTGCTGCCATTTGTTGAGGCTAATATGAATAGATTTTTAAGAATGAATATTCAATTTGTGGGCATTTTGGGAAGTTGAAAACAATGAATGAGCTATTCAGATCTAAGCCTCAAGCAGTAAGTTGAAACATGTGTCTGGATCACAACATCAAGGATTTGGACACAAATGTACATGTAGATATGTTTTGACATCATACCTAAGATGTTAAATGCCATGTGAAGTACTGAGAAACTGAAACCACATTTTTTTGCCTCTGCAGCAGTTTGGACTCACAGTGACCAGGTGGGACAGAGCAGAATGCTCTGTCAACATTTCAAGGTTGAAGAGTCGAAGTGCCACCTCTCTCTCCCACAGAGAGCCTGGTGTATTTGAACATTAATCTTCTGGTGATCAGACAAACTCTTCAACAATTTCATAGCCAATACCTGATAAAACCCAAACCAACCCCACATCCAAGGCTGTAAGCATTTATAGAAGCAGGCCACCTCATATTCCTGCTGTGGCATGGCTAATGTATTTAAAATCTAAAGGAAGAAATATATCGATACTTAAAAATAAATTGGAATATAATTTGTGATGAGTAGTTTGTAGAATAAAAAAACACACAGAACTAAAACCATGAGCTTTCAAGGCTAATAAAATGCAATATCAATGTTAAAAATCTACTTCAGAAGCAATAGCATACATCAATACTTTAGCACACGAAATATGTTTTGGAATAAAAAATAAACTTCAAAGCTCTATAGATTTTTAACATATATTTTTATGTTTGAGAATCAGATAAGGCTGACACCTTCTAAATTGCCCCCAAACATCTCTTAAACCTTTGTGAAAAGCCCCAAGACCATTTTCATTGCCATCAAGTCATTTCTGATTCTGTAGACTTTTGGAGGCTGCCCATGTTTATGGAGGCAGACAGTTTTATTATTCTCCTGAGGGCCAGATGGTCGATGTCAGTCATGGAGCATGCCATTAACGACCTGAAGCGGAGCCACGTGAGCACTCTCACTTTTGTGTTAAGAGTTTCAAGATAGAGTCACTTGATTCTATTAACATGATCAGTCCAGGTCTGACCTCCCTTTCATCTCACACTTTCCAACTGCCAAAATCTTAGCTTTCAGAACATAAAAAATGATTTTCCTTGCAATTTTCAAACCTTTAGGCTGAATTATGTGCACAATAAAGTTTTTTTTTTAAGCTAAAAACTATGGAAGTGATGATTATATTCTAAGGGAATGTCTGTGCACAAGATCATTACCAGCAATTTCCTCTGAAGCACTCAGGAAATGCTTTGGGTAATTGGCTTGACCAACTTAACAAATCCTTCTTACTGTCTTTAACCTAGAGGATCCTTCTAAATATCTAGTGTGAGTGGGGGGAGGGGTTTCCAACCAACAATAGTAAAAATTAACCCTCCTTTGAATAATCCTGCTTTTGACTTCTGTAACCCTACGCAATTTCCAATCAGAATCCTGCAAAATCATGGACTTGATTTCACTTCTGAAATATGCCTCTGAGTTAGTCCGGATAGACTAGAGGAACAAATTTCAGAGACACGCATATAGGTATAAGGAAAGGGTTTATATACAAAAGAAATGTGACCCTAAGAAGGCATCCCAATCCAGTCCAGTGCAAAGTCATAAGTCCAATAATAACCCATATGCCCGAAATCAGTCTATAAAGTCTGCTTCTGTCTCAGGAAGTCACAGGTCAGTGGGTGCAGAATTCTGGCGCTGGCAGGGGTCTCCCCATGGCTCCTCGCTTCCAGGGTTCAGGACCATCAACAGCATGCCATTCCAGCTTCAGAGGTCTGCCTTCATCGGGCTAAGCCTTGTGGTCTCTCCACCAGCTGCTCCAGCCTCCCAGCTGCCGCCATTCTGTGTTGCCTAACTAACTCCCAACAACTGGGGAAGATAGCTTCTCATCTTCACAAGGAAAATACCACGAGATTTCCCAGGAGACTCAGGTGAAAGCCATGTCCACACAGAGGCCTCATCAGCTACTCAATAGTTTTCTCCTGATTAACAGGCCAGACTCCACCCCTACATTTCAATTATAAAATTAACATAAGCACATGACTGCCACAGCCTCTGTTAGATTAACATTTTAGAATGTTTAGCTTCACTTTGTGAGATGAGACTCACTCCTAGACTGAACTGGGCTCAACTTTCATACATCACTTTGTTTTTAAGAGTACCCATTCTTAATTCCTTGTGTCTTTAGTTCGGATGTTCAACATAGATGACTATAGCCATGGTATTTACAATTAGAAAAGAAGCGTGCATGCTGGTTTTTGTAAGCCCATACTCTTGATCATCATAATTTTCACTGTTTATTCAAATAAAATTAATTATTAACCACTAATATATAAACATTTCACTAATTTAAAAATTAGAAAATTAGGTTGTGTAAATTAAAGAACATTTTTCTACTTATTATTAAAGATTATCATACACATTCCCACTAATCAGTGGTCAAAGGATTTGTTTGGTTTATTCAAAATAAATGTATTCAAAAAATAAAAGATATAATACTGCATTCATTGATAGGATTGCATTAATAAACAAGATAGTCTTGTCTCTTCTTTTGAAAATATTATAATTTATGTGCATATATAAATAAACAATCCAAGGTAATTTAATGAAAAATCTATCTGTGCTTTTGTAGTAAAATTAAGAGGTATTATGCGTACTTTATTTAAAATTCATTAAAATACTTTATCAATAGTTTAATAGTCAAGACTATAATTTACTTGCAGATGACAGTGAAATGAAGAAGAAAAAGAAAAAGAAAAGAAAAAAGGGAGAAATAAAAAGAAAGAAGAGTGAGATTTCAAAAGGGAATAACCCTAGAATGAGTTCTGTAATGAAAATGAAAAATCATTTTTCATTTTTTTCCGCTTCTCCTTGTGTCAGACTGGCCATTAGAAAACTGTTCCACACATATAGGGTTCCATATTGACTCTGGGCAACAGAATGTGAAAATGCGCGGTTTCCACAGGGCTGTGGAGGTCCAGCATGACTGACTCCCCCAGCATAGTGTTCTGGGCCATCTGCCATGCATGCCACCTCTCATACCATCTCAGAAAAAAAACACTCACCACTCACTTGTCAGTTAACCAGTCTAGGGACTGCTCCCTCTAAGCCCAGACCCTCCTATTAATTAAACCTTTGAGGCAGCACAGAACACTTTCAAACTGAAGAAATATTCTATTAAGAATGTGAAGCTATTGGTTACTCAGGTAAATCTAAGATTCAATAAGATTCCTTCCAATAAAGTAAATCAAGTTGTTGGTGTTCTGTGACATGCATTGGCTTCTGTCCCATTCTGATCTGTGTACAGAAGGAACATTTTCCTGACCCTGTGTCATCTTCACAATCACAGTTATCTGTGTGTGTGTGTGTGTGTGTGTGTTTCTTTGGAAGGGGGTACTATATCAATCCTTCCTGACAAGGGCCTTCCTCTGTTGTGCTGATCTGCTTCATGAAGTATGTGGTACTTCTCCAGGAATTGGTCCCTCTTAATAACGTCGTTGGTAAGTGTGATGCTTCAACATCCTAACTTCTTAATGAACTTTTCTGTCAGAATACTCCAAGTTCACTTTAATTTTACTTTTCCTCCTTTATACAACCTCTCAAACCAATATTTAGATCCAAGGGGTAAGGAATCTGGAGGTTTCGTATGTTTCATTCTTAAGACTGTGAGCCTTCGATCTCATTTTTTAAAATTGTTTTTCTTTTGATTTTTAAGAAAGCGCATTCTATTTAGTTATACAGTTCAACAAATTAAATCAGTAATAGTATCCTGTGAACCCTCTTATAAATGCTATGTTTTCTTCTATCTCCCTCTATCCTTCCTCTCCTACTTCTTATGCCCACCCCTTGCTCCCACCCACATCCCTGGCCACCGTTCAGTCTTCAAAGTCTTATATTTGGGTGTAAAAAAAAAAAACCTGTTGCGATATCATTGTCTTTGTTTTTCCTTCAAGTAATGGTGCCGTTAAATATGCATCTTTATAAGATTGACTAACCTTGCAAAACAAAGCGTTCTCTAGTTGTCTATATCTTGTGGTGTTTAGGAGGATTGTCATTTTTTTATTATTACATTGTAATTATGTACCAAGGTGTGTATCCAATCCTCTGTAATCATTGTTTTGGGTTGTTTCTATGCTTTTATTATCATAGAAATTATGGTAATAAACATATGTGCATAAGTCTGCTCCTGCTGTTTTCTTTATTTCTTTAGAGTATAAACTCAGGAGAGAGCTTGCTGGATCATAATATGGTAATTGTATTTGTATTTGCTTAAGGAAGTGCTATATCGACTTCTTTGCTAATTTTGCAACATTACAGAC